>CM028351.1:2175415-2439563 GCA_016618105.1 Dendrobium huoshanense | reverse complement strand
TCTTATCCATGTCGACTCCCTACACGGATCAACATCATTGTCGTTGGTGATGCGCTCACATCATCTCGCGAATTCGGTGTAGATTATTACCAACTCCTACCAGTAGCTAAAACTAAATCATATCTTACATTCACCTGCTCTTCGTTATAACCTACTGTCTATCTCTAATTTCTTCAAGATAATCCTATTTCCATTACCTTTGATGCTTCAGGTTTTGTTGTAAAGGATCTGCAGACACAGCAAACATTCTACATGGTCCTTTCCGTGATGGCCTGTACTCTATCAAGCAGTCGAAATTCCCTGTTGATCAGAAGGCTCTCACCGTTTCGTCAAAGTCTACATCCAGTTGGCATCAAGACTTGGCCATCCCCTGATGGCATTATTCAAATAATTGCTAGATGTAATCCACATCTGCATATACAAACTTTTAAAGATTCTTTTGTTTCTTGTAAAGAATCTAAATCTCATAAACTTATTTTTGAACATTCTAGTAATCATCGTAATCAAGTTCTTGATCTGATTCATTCTGACTTATGGGGTCCGGCTCCATTTGTTTCTAATCAAGGATTTCGATATTATGCGTTATCTGTTGATGATTATTCTCGATTTTCCTGGATTTTTTTGATGCATTTTAAATCTGATTTTTTCGATATATTTTGTATGTTCAAGAAACAAGTTGAAAATTACACTTCAAGAACCATAAAAATATTCAGGTCTGATGGTGGTAAGGAATACTTGAATAACAAATTCACATCTTATCTTCAAAAAATTGGTATACAACACCACATCTCATGTCCTTACACACCTGAACAAAATGGTGTTGCAGAGCGCAAACACCGTCATATCATTGAAACCACTAGAACACTTCTCCCAACTGCTTCAGTTCCCTACGTTTACTGGCCTGAGGCGGTCTTGACGTCTCTTTATCTCATAAACCGAATGACGTCTATTATCACTCACTGCAAATCACCGTTTGAACTATTTCACAACACTAAACCTCAGTATGAGCATCTTCGCATATTTGGCTGTCAATGTTTTCATTTACTTCCACCGCAACACCGACACAAACTGTCGCCTAAATCTACTTCTTGTGTGTTCTCGGCTACTCAGATCAATATAAAGGCTATCGTTGTCTGGATGTTACTACCAACAAAATATATATATCCCGGCACACTAGCTTTATTGAAACTGAGTTTCCGTTTAAACACAAGTCTTTATCACATCCGGCTACACCTGATGACATCTCTCCTTTTCTCCTTCAACCCGTCTCCAGCTCCTCTTATCAACTCAATAAATCATCACCTGCTGTTAGCACTAACCATATAACCACTGATACTACACCCGATTTGCCTTCCACTAACACTTCTCCTATTGCTCCTGATATTTTGCCCAGCACGTCTCAAAACACTTCACAACCTGCTTCGTCTACTCAACCCACACACCACATGGTCACTAGACACAAATCAGGTCACCTGAAACCTCGTATCCGTCTTAATCTTTCTCACTCAATTACTGAATCTCCTGCTACTGAGGCTCCTACATCCTATAGTTCTGCTGTCAAGCTTCCTGAATGGCGCAACGTTATGGCACTCGAATTCTTGGCTCTTCAACAATAGGGAATGTGGAGTTTGGTCAAGCCTCCCAACAATGCAGCCATCATTGGTTGTTGTTGGACTTATCGCATCAAGTCTCATGCCAACGGAACTGTAGCTAGGCATAAGGCTCATCTGGTTGCTCAGGGCAACCATCAAGAATACGGCTTAGACTACACATGGAGACCTTTAGTCCGGTAGCAAAATTACCTACAATTCATGTTATGCTAACTATTGCTCTTAATTTCGGTTGGCAGGTTAATCAACTAGACATTGCAAATGCATTTCTCCATGGTCAATTATCCGAAACTGTGTACATGACGCAACCAAAAGGGTTCGAAGATTCTACTCACCCGGACTATGTATGTCATTTACATAAAGCTATTTATGGCTTAAAACAAGCTCTGAGGCAATGGCATACGACTTTCACCTCATCTCTTCTTATCACTCTATTAGTTTTATTACATTGATGATATCTAGCAATAGCTCCGTCATTAACCAACTCAGTTCTCAGTTCAATATCATTCATTGCTCTCTTTATTTTTCGTCAATCTAAATACGGATACAATGCAAATTGCATCAAGACAATCTATTACATACTATGATACTATATGACTGGATATACTTAATCACCGGCAATAGCTCTCCGAACACGAAATAACATTAAAGGTACGTTGATTAATTCCCAAACTCTAAGTTTTTCTGACGCAGATTGGGCCGGTGACCCGGTTTCACGTCGTTCTACATCTGGTTACTGCTCTTTCTTGGGTGATTCACTCATGTCCAGGACTGTCAAGAAGCAACCAACTGTGGCTCGATCCTCTACTGAGTCTGAATACCGAGCATTGGCGGCCCTCACATCAGATGTCATTTGGCTTCGTCGTCTTCTCACCTGATTTTGGAATTCCACAAGATCAACCGACTACCATGTATTGTGATAATACATCTGCAATAGCTTTAGCCAACAATCTGGTGTTCCACGCTCGCACCAAGCACATAGAGATTGATCAAAAGTTCATTCGGGATCACATTCAGAACAAAAACATCACTATTCTACCTATTAGCACCATTGATCAAATTGCAGATATCTTTACCAAGTCGCTATCTACTCCAAGGTTTACTACCTTAAGAAACAAACTGACGGTGCAATCACACCCATCAGTTTGCAAGGGCGTATTAGATAGCTCACTTAATAAATAAATGTTTGCCACGTGTATTATTTCCACTGGTGCTATACTTGTATCTACCTTTATATATAGCTTGTTTACTGTAGAAACGATTAATGAAAAATACATTTCTTCTTTACTGTCTTCTTCCTTTCGTTTGCTTTTCCCGATTTCTTCTTTCAAGAAGTTCTTCACTTTTTAGTACAAAAATTAAAAAATTTATACTAGAAAGCTATTTTAAGAACAATTAAAAAGTCATCCCAAACAAAGCCCAAGTACTATTCAGCTTATAAATTTCTATCCATTACTAAAAATTGATCATTATGATTTATATATAAGAATCGAGATCAGTTAAAAGAGTTACTAATCATTCGATTCATTTTCAAAATTTTCTCTTTTTATTTTGAAACTGGATATTGTTTGAAACAAATTTTCTACAAGAAAGTGTGATCTGTTAGAAGACAATAGTGATAATGTATGATGTTAAAAGTACCTAGAGAGGGATTCATGCAAGAGAAAAAGAGAGAGAAAGAGAAAGAACAAGAGCTCAAGTTTAGGTTGTCAAAGATGAAGAAATCACCAAGTTGTTTCATTGTACTAATTATATATGAAATTGAGATGATTTTAAAGGTTTCTACACTGTTATAAGAATCCATTTGTCAAATCTTCACTTCTTCTGTGATCTAATGATAGCAATCGAGCGGTAATCCAACAGAGGTGGCATGGCAATGGTCTACGATGGCCTGTTTGGATGCATGTAGGATTTAATTTAAGTAGGATTTCATAAATCCTATAAATTCAGATTTATTAAATCTTGAGAGGGTTAAATCCAAAAAATTGTTTGTTAAATAATATGTTAAATCTTGATAACTCTTATGTGAGACTATTTGGCAATGCTAGCTTTTCATGATTTAAGGCGATTAACTCATATGACATTTGTATTTTAAATAAGAGTTACTTTTTAATTCTAATTTTAATCAACACCATTAAATTCTAATTATGAATATAATAACTAAGGTGTTATTTTAATAAGCAATTTAAAAATAATTTATTTAGATATTACTTTTAATTAGTATTTTAGTTTTAATCTGAACTGATCACAGTCCAGGTATTTTCATGATAAATGGATCCGAGCCATGCCACTCGTCTCTCTCGCACATGAGTCTTTTGAACTATCATCCCAACCATAAATCTCTTTCCAATCATGAAAATCATGTGATTCATCCCGCTTCGTTTGATTTCTCCCGCATATAGCTTCCCTCTCATGCCATTAAACCTAGTAGGGAACTTATGAATCATCTTCTTTCTATTCTCTCCCAACTGTCAAACTCTCATTTCTCCTCCGTTTCTTTATGGCTCTAATTAGGAGTTGACTGTGTGATTAGATTTGGGTAGGGGCTTACGACTTTCATTTGAATGTAGCCCTAATAATAGGTCTTACGTTCTCTATTAGAGGTGGCCCGAGTAGCAGGTCTTACAACTTAGCATTGTAGATTAAGATGCTCAAGATTTTATGGATTCCTTAGAAGTTGCCTAATAATGAGTCATACGACCTAGCCTTGTAAGCTAAGTAGCCCGTGCAATGGGTCTTACAATCTAGCCCTATAAACTGGGATGACCGTGTGAGGGGTCTAAGGTTATGTTATTACCTAAACATTTTCCACATAGGTCGGACTTACGGTTTTTATTAGAAGTTGCCTATTTGTGGGTCTTACAACTTAGTTCTTATAAACAAGGTTTCTCAAGTGGTTTAAGTTTTTTATATAGGTAGTTCATTTAGAAGTTTCCTAATATTCGAGTCTTATTGCTTTGCTTAGAAGTAGCCTTAGATGGGTTTATAGTTGTTTGTTAGTTTGACCTATACTGTGATTTTGACAACTACTTGACAGCAATTTATTTTCTACTCTAGCTTTCAGTATTGTGCTTGTTGTTTGTTTTTGTGCTCATAGCTTTTACTACTATAATAGTTTGTTGCTCTACTATATCATTGTTGCTTTACCAATTTTTTCAGTATTTTTTCTACCTGTAGTAGCTAATTTTACTCTTTTTTTAATATTAATTTTATTTATGATGTGCTGACTTTTATCTGCTTGTTTGCAGGTACGTTGTACTTGCAACAGCTCAGGGAACTCTCAAGTAGATGCAGTTTAAGCAACCACTGAGAGTCTGAGAGAGTTTGAGCTTGTTTGTTTGAGATAGTTGTTTGAGAGTTTATGTTTTGTTCAGAGATGTGTTGTGAGCATTGTTAGTTGAATTGTTTGAAGAGAACTTTGTTCTTACTCAGAGAGTTGTTCTGTTTGAGCTGCTCAGTTGAAGAGCTGTTTGTAGTTCGTGTATTGTTGTTACTTGTTGGAGAGCCTTATTAATTTGTACTTAGATTGGATTATTAGAAACATTTCATTCCTGCATCTTTTTAACTAATTGAGTGAATTATTTAAAGTTTATTTTATTGTAATTATTAAATTATTATCATTTAAATAATTAAATCAATTTAATTAGTCATTTAATCAATTAATTTGTCAGTAATAAATTGCGAGTTTTTTTTTCAAAATTTCCAAAATCTACACTAGTCAAAAGTTTTCTTGAAAATTTCGGTAGCCTCCCGGAATCCCCTCCCTACGAGGGAGGTAAGGGAGGGCACTTGCCCTTTTAATTCACCCAACCGAAAAGATAATCAACTGCCGATGGCTTCGGGATATTGTCGATCAGGTCCTGAAATATGTCTTCGAGTCTCCCATTGATAATTGTGAGCTTCTAATTGCGATATGCTTTTTTTTTAACATGCATATATAGTTTACTTATTATTATTACTATAATAATATGATAATCCTCTTTCCCCTACATTTGTTTTTCTGTTCAAACAGCTCAGAGGCAGGCGAATCTGGCAAGGAATTTTTTATTGCACTTATTATAAGGTATTATTTATACGAATCTTGCACCACTCTGACATTCTTTACATAGAAGCTTTTTTTTTTTTTGGGTAAACTCGGGGCATGAAGCCCATATATTAAATAACAACATTCAAATTACAAAAACTTGTGGGAAGGAAAATAATAAAATAACAAAACTAACAAAATTTACACAAAGACAAACACCAAAGGCATGAAAAGGGGAAATAGACAATCCGTAGACTCAGGATTAAGACCAGCTCCCATTCAACCAGTAAAAACCGGTGAAGTCACATAATGCCCAGGCTGAAGCAGCGGTTGCCCATTATAATCGAGAGAGTCCCAAGCATAAAGAATCAGAAACTGGCCATCACAACTCCTCCAACCATCATAAAGAAAAATCCTACGAACGAGCCTGGTTGCCCCAAAGACAATCCAAGGCTCAAAGAGACTGGCCTTGGTCATCATCGTCTAAATGCCCAGAATCCCCCACCAATGCCATCTGCTGTCTTTGTTGTATACCTGAGAAATGATAGGATGATAATCCGCAAACCTAATGGATTTTTCCATAAGAGAAAAATGGTCAAAATCCAAAAAAAAAAACATCTTCCCAGGTCTGAATTGTAAAGAAGAACCAAAATTGGGCCAAAAAATACTGTTTCGGAGATAGAGAACACATCCAGCAAAAAAATAACGACCTGCTGCCTTGATGCTACAAGTAAACAACCAACATGATAGAAAAACAAAGGGAACTATATGCCCGGAAACCTCTGCAGTAAAATATTTTTGTTTTTCCATTTTGATACTTTGAATCTGATAGCCTCCCTAATATTGCAATTGATTTTAAGCACTTTGTTTCTCACAGAAGAGAAACGGCGGTTGTTCCTTTCTCTCCAAATATGATAAATAGTACAGCTAATAATCAAGAAACAAAGATCCTTTTCTGTATTGTTGTAATACACAGAATTCTCATAGTAATCAAATAAACTGCAGTAAAGTGGGTCTAAGGAAAAAACCATTAAGGTCCGATAAAACAATCTTTAGTATGTAAAAGGATAGATCATAGGAAAAAAATAAATGGGAATGAGCCTCCCTAGTACCAGTGCACAAAGCGCAGTTAATTGGCACCTGAATTCCTTTTAACATAAGGTTACCTGCAGTTTCTAGCTTACCAATCACAGCCATCTAGGTGAAACAAGCAAATTTGAGCGTGTGATTTTTGTGCCAGATAGAGGAATGCCAATCTACCATAGGAGTAGTAGAGTAAAAAAACTCAGTAAAGTTTTTAAAATTCCAGTTAGAACTGCCATTCCAAAGAATCTCATTTTTAACCGTAATGTTCACAGCCTCAATGGAGTTAGAGATAACCGTGGGAATAGTCAATAGTAAATGCCAAATGCCATTAATAATGAAATCTCTAACCAGCATATTATCAAATCCTTGGTAATTAAAAGCCTCAGAAATCGATCTCCCATAGTACCAAGGATCCCAGAGGAACGAAAAATCACTGATAGGAGACACAGTGAAAGAGATCATCTCCTTAATCCTGGAGGCCGCAAAAGAAATTCTAAGCCAGAATTTGGAGGCAGAAGGAGAGGGAGGTTTCTAGGGGGAGGTATACTTGGCTTTGTACCAACAACTTAAAAGATTTTGAGAGTTATAAAATCTGCCAATAATGGAACAACAAACACCAAAATTAAGTGCATCAAAAGAAGGAATACTAAGGCCACCAGCAGCTTTAGGAAGGGTAACTTTGGACCAAGAGATAAGATGCAACTTCCTATCCGACAAGTTGTTGTGGAATAAGAATCTCGAACATAGATTATTTAAAGTCGCACAGCATCCTTTGGGTTTAATAGAACCCCTGATCCAGTAAGCTAAGGTGTTGGAGATGGTAAATTTAAGGAATTGAACCCTACCTGTAAAAGAAAGAAACTTGTTTTTCCAACCAGCAAGTAGAGCAATAATTTTGCTTAGTAGTGGTTGGAAGTGAGAGGATTTAAGTCTTTTTGAGGAGATGGGAAGACCCAAATATGTGAGAAAATGGATGACATGTTGGATTCCAAGCTCATCACAAATAGATTGATTTTCATTACCACTTTTAGAGAAAATAATTGCACTTTTATTGGCATTAATGTGGAGGCCGGATAGAGAGCCAAAGAGGTGTAAACATCTATTAAGTTGAACAACAATATCTCT
Source organism: Dendrobium huoshanense (assembly GCA_016618105.1). Classification (NCBI taxonomy): domain Eukaryota; kingdom Viridiplantae; phylum Streptophyta; class Magnoliopsida; order Asparagales; family Orchidaceae; genus Dendrobium; species Dendrobium huoshanense. The sequence goes on along the minus strand of CM028351.1, from coordinate 2,431,718 downwards.
AGAAGAATCACTAATCACCAAAAGATTATCAGCATACATCAAATGATTGATGTAAGAGTCTTTGCAATTAATGCCTTTAAAGCTGAGGGAGTCAGAATTGTTGATGAGAATATTGGATAAGTCATCCATAAAAATGCAAAATAACAGGGGTGAAAGGGGGCAACCTTGCCTGAGTCCAGTAGTAGATTTAAAAAAATCCCTCAAGAGAACCATTAAGACAAACAGAGAAATGAACATCAGAAATGCAATCTTTGATCCAAGCAACCAAAACTTCAGGAAATCCCTTTTGGAGCAATCGGGCAATGAGAAATTCCCTGGAGACAGAGTCAAAAGCCTTTTTAATATTCAACTTTGCGCAAAATTTCTTATTAGATCCCTTAAATTCTTTAAGAATCTCATATGCAAGTATGATGTTATCCGTGGAGCATCGATTTGCAATAAAACCAGATTGACTTTCATGAACAATAAAGGGAAGGACCAATTTAATTCTATTGGTAATGATTTTAACCACAATTTTGTATAACACATTGCAAAGAGATATAGGCCTAAAATCATTAATGCTTAAAGCATGGGTGCTTTTAGGAATTAAAGCAATAGCCATCACCTTAACCCCTTTAGGGAGAGAACCAGTGGTGAAAAAATTGTTTACCGCATTGAAGATTTGCAGCCCAAGGAGATGTCAAGATTTCCTATAAAATGCATAGGTAAACCCGTCAGGGCCAGGAGCAGAGTTCTCATTCCCATCAAAAACAGCTGTTTTCACTTCCCCAAAAGTTAAAGGAGCCACCAACATGTCTTTAAAATGAGTAGGAACCAAATTTCCAGGAGGGATTTTCAAAGGCAAAACAAGATTTGTATGGGTAGTGTTAAACAAGCCCTCAAAATGTTTAACAATGGCATTAGAAATGTCCTGAAATTTGGTAAAATGCCCTTCAGAAGTAGTAATCTCTTTAATGTTGTTCTTGTTATTCTTGCTTCTAATCTTAGAAAAAAGAAAACTAAGGTCATCTTCCCCATGTGTAAGCCATGAGGCTTTAGCCCTTTGAGCAATCCAAGATGTCCATTGAGCTTGCAAGGAAGCAAGATCATCATTAATTTTCTTCAGATAATGATTAAGCTCCAAATCCAATGGATGAGATTGGATGTCAATCAAACATTGATGTTGTTTGCTTTTCATTTCTAATAAGGCATTAGAAAGATAGTAAGAAGAAGCCCAATGCCTATGGCAAAAAGAAGCCATGGGACTTCTAAGGGACCTAGAAGAGAAGGCAGTCAAAACATCATTCCAAAACCCATCCATATTAATCCAGAAGTTTTTGAACATAAAACGAGCAGAAATCGGCTTGTCATGAGTAGATTTGAAAATCAGCGGTGAGTGATTTGAACCAAGAGGAGGTTCAACAATGTAATAGGCATTGGGCAGGAAATCCAGAAGAGCATTATTGACCAGGACTCTATCGAGTTTGATGTGGATGGGGTTATCCACCCGTTGATTGAACCAAGTGAAGAAGAGACCTATGGAGGAAAGGTCTTGCACCCCACAATTAAAAATCATACTGTTGAGCTCACCCAATCTACTGCTGTAATAATAGAGCCCCCACTTTTTCATACTCATAACGGCAGCAATTAAAATCCCCCATAACAACCCAAGGTTGATCCAATGTAGGGGAAGAATTCATTAATTGATCCCAAAGAATTTTTCGGTCCTCCACAGAGTTAGCTGCATATATGACAGAAAGAAAAATAGGTGGGAAAGATCCCACCGAAAGCATACCATAGATTAATTGAGAAGAGGTGAAAATTTGTTGAAATGAGAAAACCGAGTTGTCCCATTTAATCCAAATCCTACCAGGTGTAGAATCCATAAAATTATTGCAACTACTTTCGTTCTCAAAGAGACGATGAGAACGCAAGAACCACGGATCATCAACAGAGGATGTTAATATTTTGGCTTCCAAAATACATAAAAGCTTGAGATCATAAGAGTTGATCAAGGACTTGCAAAAACTCACTTTGTCTGGGTTATTAAAACCCCTAACATTCCAACTAGCCAAAGTTGGCAAAGACATTAAGAAAATTGAGATTTGGCCTTCTTGGCCGATTTCCCTTTATGAGGTTTTGACTTGTTGGGTGTCTTTCCTTTATCAGCAGATAATCTAGTGTTGTGAACAATTTTTTTCTTGGTTATTAGAAACCAAAGTGTCATTTGCTGAATTGGTGCAAGAGGCAGATTCAGACTCAGAGACAGTCTCCAATGAGTCTATAGGTTAGGGGTCATCAGTTTGAAGAGAAGCAAACTTGTTTAAGAGAGGGATTTTAGGAGATTGCCAAAGTCGTGGGGAAGCAGGTAAATCAGAAGAGGTAGAAGCTTCTGAGGGGGTGTTAAGGTTTGGAATAGGGGGATTTTTAGCCGGTGGAGGTAAAATATTCTGAACATAAGGAACCCGTGCAGAGTTGGACGGATCAGGCAGAGGCTGTCCAGAGAGAATAGCAGGTAACTATTAGTCTCGGTGTTGACAACCTTATTGGTGGGTTTAGTCGGAGGCAGGATGGATGGAGATCTGTGAGGCCTAGTAGAATGAGGTCTGGAGGAGCTCCGACCATGGTTTTTAGGGGGCTGGGGAGGAAGGACAGATTGCGGGTTAGAATTTTTAGGACAGAGGGAGAAAGGATGAATTAAAGATCCACAACCCTCGCATTTATCTGGTTTCCAGTCATATAAAACTTTCAAAACAAGATCCACACCATCAATTTCAATCAGAATTTCATCAGGCAAAGTAGAGTCTTTAGAGATAAGAACACATACCCTTGCAAAAGTCAATCTAGAGCGATTTGAAGTAAGGGAGTCGACGGAAATCGGAATACCAAAGAAGCTCGAAATATTGGATATGCCAGTTGGGGTCCAAAGCGTAAGCGGGAAGTCCACAATCTTGATACATATCAGAATAGGAGCAGCCTCATCGCGTTTTGGCTTGAACTTTGAAGACCATCTTTGCAAAATAAATGGACTTCCCAAGAGGAACCACGGACCGCCTGAGAGAACCATTTCCAGGTCTTCCGCAGTGGAGAACTTCAGTAAGAAAAAACCATCGGCAAGAGATAAGAGGGTCATGGAACCTTTTAAAGTCTAGAGCTTCTGCATAGCTTTGAGTAATCTCTCGTAGTATGGTCAAGGCCCAAGCGAGTAGCCAATCAGAGCTGAAGTCTAGATAGACTTCCCCTCTGTAAAGTCATCAGCTTTAAAGGAAAGCTTTTGACCTGGGGAGTAAAAGGAGACCGGGAAAGAAGCCGTTTTGAAGGAAGATGTCGATACGTTGTCCGCATAAGAGAGCCCCCCAGGAGAAGGGTCGAGCACAGAGGTGGAGGAAAGAGGAGGAAAAACAGGTGGGGAAGTGGCCATCGTGGGAGGGGGAAGAGCCCCCCCCCCCCCCCCCCCCCCCCCCCCCGGGCGCGTTGACAAAGAGGAGAAAACCAGGCAGCTGAAACCCTAGCAGAGCGATTTCACCCAACGCATCCATAGCAGCTAATTTACTCCACTATTTCAATGTGTTATTCTAACAATATTTTATTCTTTCACATATCAGAGATTTTTACTAGTTTATTTTTTTTTTAGTTGGGACAGTTAGGCCAATTATGACAGAATCATACACACATCGCATATATAAGACTCAAACTCATTACCTCCTAGTTGGTAATCTAAGCTCCCAACAAGCAGACCAATGTTTTTTTTATAACAAAAACACCATTTTATTCTTAGAAGAAAATGATTACAACACTAACCGGCCAACGCGACAAAATAGCAAAAACTAAAACAGGACATCAAGATACGAAACAAAAACAAGCATAGCAGAATAAGAATTAAACAAACTCAGGAATGGATGCCTCATGCACCAACCCTGCGGCCAGCCACAGACCATCCATAGGTGACAGCTACTCAAAACCAACACAGCCATAAATTCCAAGCAAAAGGCCAAAACACCTAGGTTGCCAACTAGCCGAGCCAACAAGGGGGAAGCTGGGGGCTTTCTCATCATCGTCCAGAAAGTCATCAAATACCACTGTCGTAACACTAATAGGAAATGCCAAAGCCTATTTTTTCTTGTCTTTACTTTTACGCCTTTTACCACCGACATTGGGACGACCTTGTTCAACAAAATAAAATGTCAAATCCTCCTTAAAGTCATCAAACTCCTCTTCCTCCCTTCCAGAGGGTGAAGAAAGGGAATCATCTAAAACCAACCAATCAGTTTGAATCAGAAAAGAGTTATTCACAGACTTAACTCCATGAGCCTTCAATTCATTGTTAGCCTTATTGCAAAAAAATATAAAGTTTCGTTTGGGATGATTTTTTTACTATTTCATGAAACAGTTTTATGTACAAAAATTTTAATTTTTGTACACAAAATTTGGAGCTAGCTGCAATCATTTTTGAAACCGATTCAAATATTTTCATGCTAAACTGATCGGAGCCATGCGTCTTGCCCCTCTAGCTCGCATGTGAGCCGGTCGAAAGACCTTTTTATTATGAAGGCAAAATACTTGGGGAATATATGTGATGAGAGAGAGGGGGTGGGAGAATTTATTAAGTAGACATCAATATAATATAAACTTATGGGATATAATTAACCTTAGATACTTGCTTCTTTGGTAGCCCTAAGAAGTGATAAAAAATAAAACTTGCTTTAGTTTGCTAGAGTAGGGAAAAAATATCTCTAGACGTAGAAAAAATCTTATGCATTGGTTAATTTCATTTTCAAAATAACATATTAATATTATTTTATCCTTCAATTTAAATATTATATTTCTTATGCTGAGTTTAACTATAAAAAAAATGATTTCTATTTTTGATTTGAAAGTAAAGCATTAATCTGTCTTTTGAGATAATATCATACTAGCACGTAGATTTGTTTTGAGAAATATGAAGTGGCGATTAGTTTGTACAATTTATTTGATCACATTTTTTTTTTTGACGAGTCCACTAGGGATTTGTTTCTCTCCATGTCTAGTAGTGGCTAAGTTTGTTTAAAATAATATTAAGCTGATAAAAATTATAATAGTCAATGATGGACAAAGCTTGTAGTTGTAAAGGCGATGGGTAGGGTTTACTTGAGAGTGGAAAAGTAATAAAAATAAATTGAATGTGTAACTTCAACAAACATCCAAATAAAGCATAAGGACAACTAATATTAAGGCATTAAAATAATTTATAATATAACATATGGGCATCCTTTATTTTTAATTCTTCTAAAAGATGCGTTGGAAGTAGACCTATTAATATTGGACCCGACCCGAAAAACTGACCCGAACCCGACCCAAAAATTTTGAGTTTGGGTTGACCCGAACCCCAAGCGGGTCGGGTTCGGGTATGGAAAAATGACCTGTTTGCAAAATTGGGTCAGGTTCGGGTTAATCCAAAAACCTAGATCGACTCGAAATGCCCTGGAAAAACCACTACCCGCGTTGCCTGCCCCGCTTGCCCGCCTAATGTTGGCTCAAGAAAAATAGTACGAATGCATGAATCCTACTTTGCAGTCATAGGATTCCATTTCTCTAAAGTCAAATTGTAGTTAATCAGATTTCTCCTGATGGTAGTGTTAGGGTTTAATTAGATCTGGGGTCGTTACTTCCGATGAGCACAAGCACTCATAGTTAATTACCTCTCTTAACACGTAAGAGAGAACTCTCGATTAAGGATGAATAAATTTTAAATATTTTTGGTCTCAAATAATGGGATAAATGGAGGTAAACCCGATCAAGATCTCATGGTTCCGTCGTCCCGGGTATACCATAGATTTCAATCTACCAACACTAACAATTATTGATCGTAGTGTTCAGGGAACCTGATTAGATGCCATGGGTTACCTCCTCTCAGGAATCCCGAGTAGACTGAAGTGGAGATGTGTGTGAATTTTAATTTAGTTTTGTTTGGATTGGGACTTATGGCTTCACTACGGGAAAACACGCGATTACCGTCGAATTTTCCGGCGGAATAATTTGCGTCGGTAAATACGGCGCCTGTAACAGCGCATAGTGCGAAGGAAAGTTTACGGTGTTTTTTCCGGCGTATGTTCCGCCGGACACGTTCCGACGTCTAATGCGCCGGTAAAAACATCGGAATATACCAGCATTTTACTGGTTTCGGCATACTTTACGACGGAAAATATTTGGCGCAGTTATCGGCTGATAATACGCCAGCATTTTTAAATTCAACGACTTAAAACCGGCGCAAAATGCGCCGAAATATTTTCCGGCATCTAGGACGCCGGAAAAATCTGTCGGCGAAAGCCCTATTTTCGAACCCGAGCCCCTCTGGCTGCTCATTTTATTTGTTCGTTTCTCTCGCATCTCCGCTGTTTCCCTCTTCGCCCACCGTCGCTCGCCGTAGATCGAGATCGTCGAGCTCTATTGACGGTCACCGGACGTCGCCGACGGTCATAGCCTTCCTTGCCGGCGCGATCTCCATTTCTAAAAGTGAGTTTCCGCCTTCCGCCTCCAGTCGATTGTCCGCCGATTGTAAGTTGTTTTCGTGTAATTTGTTTGGATTCATGCCGGGTAGATCTATTATGGAAGCCATACATTTTTTGATAGGTTTGATGGACAAATATAGAGATAGTAAGGAGGATCTACATATGTACTTTTGTAGATTTAAAGAAAGCATATGATAAAGCTTCAAGAGGAGTGCTATTAAGAGTTCTTGCAAAAAAAAAAGTTAATAACGCTTATATTCAATGTTTTTTTGTTTCTAAACTTTTCAAAATCAATTTGGATTCATGCCGGGTAGGTCTACTATGGAAGTTATACATTTATTGAGAGGTTTGGATGGAGAAATATAGAGAGAATAAGGATGATCTGCATTTGATATTTATTGATTTAGAGAAAGCATATGATGAAGTTTCAAGAGATGTGCTATAGAGACTTCTTGAAAAAAGGAGTTATTAATGTTTGTATTCAAAACATTAAAGATATATATGCATGAGGTATTACTTGTGTTCAAACACAAGGTGGTTTGACCAAGTATTTTCCTATTATGTCTGGATTACATAAAGGATGGGCCTCAAGTCCAAATCTTTTTTGATTTAGTCGTGGACATTCTCAATAGGCATTTGCAAGAGGATGTACCTTTATGCATTCTTTTTGCTAATGATATTCTTCTTATTGATAAGATTAGAGAGGGAGTTTAAGGTAAACTTGAATTATGGAGGTCAGTTTTAGAGTCTAAAGGTTTTCGCTTGAGTAGATCTAAAACTAAATATACGGAGTATAATTTTAGTAGCAATTGACCTAAAAATGATATTGTGACTTTTCACAATCAATTCAATAGTAAGAGTAGACATTTTAGATATCTTGAATCTATTATTCAGAGTGAAGGTGAAATTGAAGGGGATATTATCAGCATAATTCAAGTTTGATGGTTGAAGTGGAGGACTGCATCGGGCTTATTGTGTGATAGAAAAGCCCCCCTCAAATTTAAGTGAAAATTTTATAAGATGGTGGTGAGACTTGCAATGCTTTATAGTGTCGAATGAGTTAAGTGTTGCAGAGATGAGATGCTTCGATGGATGAGTGGCTTGACCCTTTGAGATAGGATACAAATTGATCATAATTTTTTACAATCACCATATCTTTTTACTTTTGTCGTAGATGTTCTCACTACACATTTACAAAAGGTCCGGCACAGTCACCATCTATTTCACCATCACTTGAATTCTAATATTAATATCTCTATATATTCAGTTTTAGATCTACTTAAGCAAAAATCCATTACTTATTTGCTCTTATATGTAAGTTATGAATATTAGAAATCAAAGAAGTTAGATGTATAACCGATTATCTCAAGGACGAAAAATATTAACATATGAATTTATTAATTGGATGAATATTTTTATTTAGCAAACGAAACAACTACCCAGCTTCATATCAGAAGGAAAGTTTCGATGTCCATTTTCTAAACATAAAAATCTAGTGCGCCTAACACCAGATGATGTAATTGTTGATCTGTATCGCAGAGGATTCATGCCACGGTATTGGTATTGGACTTCTCATGGTGAGTACGAGCCACAATTTGATTATCAATGATGTCCTTCTACAAGTACTAATATAGCTGATGTTGAAAATATCCGACCAAATCTTAAGGTATTAGTTCATGATGCAACAGGAATACAAATTGAACAAAAATACATAAGAGTTACCGAATACGGAGGCACGAAATTTTTATGATTTATTGCATGATGTCCAGCAACCAATCTGGAAAGGGTGCACTACTCACACATAGTTATATGTTGCTCAGTTGCAAGCACAGGTTCAAATGCAGATGCATGAGCAACCCAATCAGTTATTGGATGAAATGTGCAAAATGAGGGAGTAGTTGAGTGGAAAAGAGAAAGCTCCAGCTGAGGAGGAGTCCGCGGAGTCAGAGTAGTTTAGTTTAGTCATATGAACTTGTTTATTTCTGTGAATCTGTGTTATTGAACAATATGTGATGTTTTTAGTTGGTTGATGCTATTGAACAATTTCTTTTAATGGATATTTATGTTTTTGAGTATATGTTGAAATTCTTTATATCTGTAATGTGTATAGATGTGCTCTGAATATGTATTTGATTATGTTTGTAGGTTTGGAAATGCAATTGTTGGCTGGAAAGATATTTTTTTTTTTGTCAATGCTACAGGTTTCCGGTGCACATATCGCCAGAATAAACGTTTAAAAAACGCCGTCTTGGCTAGAATTTTTTTCGCCGGTTATGCGCCGGAGATGGCACCAGAACTTTTTCCAGCTTCTTATAAACATCATAAGGTATTTTCCGCCGTAAATGCGGACCAAACCGGCACACAAAAATCCGCCGTAAATGCGCCGGAAACCTAAGACTTCCGTGGGATTTTACATGTTACCGGCGGATTATATCCACCGGTAATATCGGGTTTTCCTAGAGTGCTTCCTTAGATGTTGCCTATTAATTTATTTAGTTTAGGGCTTACGGTCCCAGTTAGGAGTTGCCTATGTGATTAGATTTAGAAAGGGGCTAATGGTTTTCTTAGAAGTTACCCATTGATTTGAGTTAAGTTGTTTTCTTAGTTGAATTGTTTAGTTTGAAGAGTTGTTTATGTTGTTGAATTATTGTGTGTTGATTAGTTTGAACATATGTTAAATGGTGAAAATACTAATTTCTTATAACATGTCTGTAATATCATAGATTGATTGTATTCCAAGTGGAGACACCTTTTTTTAATTAAAATAATGAGTTGATTTAATCACTATTGCGTGCGCAAATAAGTTAACTCCACGTACAAGAGTTTAGCAAATTGATGGCATAACCCAAACTGAGAACAGCAGCATCAGTTTCAAGAAAACTATTATTATAGATTGATTGTATGTTGTAGTTGTAGGTAGTAGCAAATTAATGGACATGTAGACCTAGCCAATGATAAAAAATAAATCTAGTCGAAGTGAAATTAATTAATTTGTGGATGCAACAATGCAATGCACATATTTTCCATTTTTATTCTCATTATTTTGTTCATTATTTCTATTAGTCAACACCTAGCGCCTGCCCCTGCATGCCCTGCCTGCCCCCGCATGCCCTGCCTGCTCGGCTTGTTTTCTTGCCGCCGCCTGCCCCGCCTGCCACGGTCTGCCCGCCTACCTGCATAGCTTGCCCGCGTGCATCGAGCCGGTCGCGCCAACGCGTTCGCGTCGCATAGCATCGCGTTCGCTGTTGAACGCCATTGCCTGCTGGCGGCTGCCGAACGTCGTTGCCCGATGGCGGTTGCCAAACCTCGCTGCCTAGCGCCTGCTGTCGTTGTCGAACGTCGGCTGACGTTGTCGAAGCGGGTTGGGTCGGGTTGACCCAAACCCGAAGCCGGTTGGGATCGGGTCCAGAAAATAGACCCGTATGCAAAAACGGGACGACTTAGGGTTGACTCGAATAGTGTCGGGTCAGTTCCGATTTTGACCCGAACCCGACCCGTAACTTGAAATTGACACCCCTAGTTGGAAGGGCTTTGTAGTTGTATTTTATAAATAAAATTTTATATTATATATGTGTGTTTCATGCTTTTGATGTTTTTTTCAAGTTATAAATGCATGAAGATATTTTTTTTACTTCATAAGTCATATGATTAATCTAATTTTATTATGACTTGCATGCTTATTTTGTGAAAATTTTAAAATCAAGTTATAATCTTATATATAGTAATATGTTATGATTTATATCCCTTAACAAATATTATTCATTCAATGAATAATAAGTGTAGTATATTTGCATTTAAAATATTTTTCAAATTCTCTTTGAGATATTGGAGTTAACTAAAAATTGTAAGGTACTTTATCAATTTTGTTTTAAATTATTTAACTTTGATGGTAATTTATTATATGATGATGACATTTTTTAAATGCTACATTTAATTTTTTTTTCTTATTGAGAAGATTTGTGTATTTTTTACTTGAAAGTAACTTTTGTTTAAAAATTCATGTTATTAACTTATTAGCAAAAAAGTTACTCAATTTTGTCAATAATACAACCATTAATTAAAAACAAATGTATTACTTATTATATTCATTTATTATTTTAAATTAATTTATTACAAGCATCGACTATTAAGTATCAATATGTTTAATTTACATAATTAATGCTTGATTATTTCTCCTAATTTTAATTTATTATCATTATCAAATAAAATAATTTATGATACATAAAATCTTAATTAGAATCAAAGAGTTATGAAATTATAAGTATTATTAGTGCATGGTTGATATCAATTTATTAATTTATGATGATGTAAATTTTTTTCATATATATGCACATAGGTTTAAAACTATTTTGGTGAGGAGGAGAAATAAATTAATATGATAATTTATGTAATTAATATACTAGCAATAATATTTAAATATGTGTGCCTCATTTGAACAAGTTAAGAAGGTGAGGTAGACAACAAAAAACTATTTCACCATCACTCTGAACAATAGATCCAATACATCTAAAATGTGTACTCTTATTAATGACTTGATCGCTCAAAGTCGCAATTCCCTCACTAGGTCTATTACTACTAAAACTACATTCAATATATTTAGTTTTAGATCTACTCAAGCGAAAACCTTTAGACTCTAAGATTGACCTCTATAATTCAAGTGTACCCTCTATGGTCTTATCAACAAGAAGAATATCATCTGTAAAAAGCATACACCAAGGTACATCCTCTTGCAAATGTCTAGTAAGAACATTCATGACTAAAGCAAAAAGATATGTGCTTAAGGCTGATCCTTGATGTAATCCAACCTAAATAGAAAAATACTTGGTCAAACAACCTTGTGTTTGAACACAAGTAATAACTCATGCATACATATATTTAATGATTTGAATATAAACAGTATTAACTCCTTTCTTTTCAAGAACTCTCCATAGCACTTCTCTTGAAACTTTATCATATGCTATCTCTAAATCAATAAATATTGTATGTATATCCTCCTTATTCTCTCTATATTTTTTCATCAAGCCTCCCAATAAATGTATGGCTTCCATAGTAGACCTACCTGGCTTGATTCCAAATGGATTTTGAGAAACCTTAGGTATCACACCGCAACCTACGCTCCATAACTCCCTCCCATAATTTTAAAGTATGACACATTAACTTAATTCCTTCATAGTTAGCACAATTTTGTGCATCATCTTTATTCTTAAAAATATAAATTAACACACTCAATCTCCACTCATTTGACATATTTTTAATCTTCAAAACAGTATAAAAAAGTTTATCAAGACAAAAAATTCCTTCATCTCCTAATATATATTTAAGTTGAAACAAAATAATTATTAATTTATATCTAATACAACTAATATAATATAAATTTGATGAGTTATTAAAATAAATATTAATATTTTTTTAAAGATCAAAATATTACCTTATTATAAGCTATTAAACAGAAAAGTAAATAAAAAATCACCATTAAATGTTTAATAGTAATTTAAAAATTATCAATTTGTGTCCTATTGTTGATGACACAACCAAATGGCCTAATTTATATCTATTTTTATATTTGCATAAACAAATAAAAAATAAAGTAAACAACCACTAAATTATTTAAACAATATTTGCTCAATAACAACTTTTAAACCAAACGAACCTAAATACGTAGAAGCGGAGCGGTTTTGTCGTCGGAGTGACGGACGGTTTGCGATCTTCTTTTCATTCCTGCCTGAGGCGGTTAGGTTTGCTTTTCCCTATTTATAACGCACAAACGGAAGCTTCGAGCCAGTCAATAGAGCCTTTGCCTGTCTACGATTTGCTTTTCCTATTCTCTTCTGCATTTTCTCGTTGCTGTTCTGCTTAGCGTTCTAAGCTTCTCCGCTTCCTCCTCCTACGTTTCCTGTCGGATTGCAAGTCGCGCCGGGAGCTTGCCGCTAAGATAACAAAAGATCTCACCGCGCTTGTTCGGCCGGGTTTTTTTTTTACTCTTACCTTCCACAGATATCTACAGCGATCCAAGGAGCAGAGAAATTGGCCCCAAACTCGGACAGATTTGATTGATATGGGTATTCATTCTGATGTGGTGGGCGTTAGGGCAAGCAAGATATCATCTTTCATGGTGGCAGCTTCTCCCAACGAGCCCAGGGTTATAGATAGCAAGACATCCCCAACACAAGGTTCGATTTTTACTAAACACTTTCTTATAGAAAGTTGCCGTCTTATTGGATCTTAATTGTGTGTTCTTATCTATTAATTTTGATTTCGAAGAATAAAATCTAGTATTAATTCTGTATGAAATTTTGATGATTGTAGAGGTCTCTGCAATCAAAACTCTCTCAAATTTAATGATTTTATTTTTCAAATATAATTGAATGAAAACGAAATTGTTTTCTAGTTTAATGAAATTGTTTTCAAGTTTTCTTTTTTGTATAGAGGCAACCAAATTAGTCCTCAAGTAGTTTGTATGAATTTCTATGCATCAACATATCTGTCTACTTCCATTAATTCTTGTTTTCTGATATTCATACAAATTTTGTATGCACTGCCGGCTTCTTTTTTCAGATGCAGTTCAAAGAGGTCTAAAAATGGCCATTATTGCAGGCTCTGTAGTTGCTGTTCCCACGGTATGCTTACACTACGTTTCTTCAATATAAAAATATCACTTTTTTAGAGATCCAAAGATGCACTTAGACAATATATTTTATGTGAATTTTCCTTCTTTCTCTAAGCATTGTGTATCTGAAGGACTTGGTTTATTTTTTGATGATCATTTTAATCTTCATAATGTCTTTTCCTTCATAATATTTGTGTTGCAGCTCGTTGGTTGTCGAGTCATTCCTTGGGCGAAAGCAAATTTGAATTATACTGCACAAGCACTAAGCATATCAACAGGTAACATATTTTAATTTATTTGAATCCTCCATTAATTCCAGAGAAGTGATGGTAGCTTTGATGTGCCTTGCCTGATCAGAATTGAATATCTTCATTTTCTTAACTCGAGATTGGAGTGTTCTATTTTAACTTCATGCAGTTGGGTTTCTAATTAACAACCCTTTCAATGGTTCTTTAAATAATTGAATGCTTGTTTTTTCATAGGTTCACTTTTTCTTTCTTGTAGTTTCTTATGTGCTTGATATATTTCAGGTTTGTTTCCCCCATCATAATCACCTAAAATGATTTTAATCTATAAAAGTTTGTAAATACCTTTGGCAATTACTCTGAATTTAGATTCCCATTGGATTCTGAAAAAAAATGTTGTTTTTTGCTCCTTCATGTTATTGGATTTCTTCCTTTAAGTGTATAATATTATGAAGTGAATCTCCAATCAAGTGGTAATCCCATATAGTCAGCATCAGCATAATCTTCAACTTGTAGGGTATCATAGCTTTTTTAGAGAATTCATTTTTCTAGATTTAGGCTTTGTTTGAGACGGCTTTCTTATTGCTTTTCAAAACTACTTTTTAGTAAAAAATAAAAAAAATTTGTGCTAGAAAGATGCTTTAATAAGCAGTAAAAAAATCGTCTCAAACGAAACCTTATTTTAAATTATGTGAGAACTTTCCAAGCAGCTTGAAAGTGAGATTATTTTAGTTTTTGAAGGAATTGATTTATGAGAATTACCGCAAAAGCAATGTCAAGGTAGGTGCGTTATATGTAGAGTAGTTTCTTAGCTAACTTTTGATATTGTCTATTTTCTATTTATGTAGCTTCTTTATATATATACTGTCTCTGATCTGGTTTAATTAAACTTTTGCATGATTAATATCAGTTATATTTATTTCTCTTACACTATAGGATTTGATTTTCCCAAATAATTTATGTATTGAGAATGGAGACTACCTATCTTTTTCATTGACCTTCTTTATTTATAGTTTAGCCTGAAGACTTTCCATGGATGTTCCAATATATTTTTTTTAAGTAGTTGCACTATGGATATCTTTTGTAAGAATTTTTTTTTTGCAAATCCTCAACATATACTATCATCACAAGTGTAAAAAAAGTTGAATCTTTCATCTCTCTTGTCAAGTTGACATGGCAAGCCTGTTTTGCATATATTTTGAACTGAAACCAAATCTTTCATTTTTCAGCTGCAATTTCTGCTTTCTTCATCACTGCTGATAAAACCATCCTGAAACATGCAAGGGGAAACACAATTGGCAAGTATGACAAGAGTTCTTGACATGAAGCAGCACCAACTCAAAGATGAAACTCTTGGAGCACGAATTTTGATGTTTAATGGTTTCAGCCCTTGCGAGTTTATTTCCATTTTGTTTTTGTTCTAAATTGCTTGTTGAATCAAGTTAGAAATGAAATTTCTGCTAATGAAATAGCAGCAGAAGTATAGAGTAATTGAAGCTGCTTGGCTGCATGTAAATCAAATGTATTAATTTTTTTTTTAGATTGTTATTGTAAATTTCATATTATCTCCTCTCTCTCTCTCTCTCTCTCTCTCTCTCTCTCTCTCTCTCTCTCTCTCTCTCTCTCGTGCGCGCATGCTCGTACATTTAGTTGTAACTTTCAATGATTTAGATGGAGAAATTATTTTGTGCGGACAACGGACAGTTCAGAGACTAACCAGAATGTACCACATCACCTGATACCGAGCATCGGTACCAAGCAAAAAAGTGACATGGCATATTCTGATTGGTCTCCGGATGCTGTTCGGGATCCGCACAAAATAAGTTTTCCTTTCAAAACTGATGACGAGGAATGCAATGGGCGAGAAATGTGTATGAGCGATACCATCAAGGGATGCAAATAGGGGGCATATTACGTGTAAGGGGGTGATGAATACAAATGGGTGGTTTATGGATGCTAGTGAGGAGATGGCAAGCAAGAAGGTCACAAATATGATATTTGGAGATCAATTGATTTAGGGATTTTCAAATATTTGAAAAATAAGAGATTCGGAGCAATTTCAGATCATTTGAAATTTCACGTAATAGGACAAAGACTTGATGTTGATATTTCTTTTGCTTTAAATAAAACACAAAAAAGAAAATGAAATACAATGCATTCATGATGCTACCAATCAAATTATTAATCACAATACAATTTTTTTAAGATTTGATCAAATAGGGATACTTTTTCCCAAACCCAACTCTGAATGTTACCAATTTGATTTGAATTGGGTCAGCAAATAGCTTTGAATCTAAAATAGAAAAAAATATATATATATATCATAATATCCTAATGCAAAACACATCAAGACGAATTTCAAAGTCATCATATTTGCATTAAGATGAGTATCATATATAATATTTTAAAGAAAATATTTGTGTGGCCCGGCATTTGTGGAGTTGGTTGCTAGTAGGCCCATCGAGATATTGGTTATTCCGCATGTACCTTCTTTGAGGGTGACAGCAAGTAGATATTCAGATAAATAATTGTTTGCAACTGTTTTTATTTTTTTTTTTGGCGTATGAACTTCTACTTTGCTTTTTTTTTTTTTTTTTTTTTCCTTTAAGGAAATGAGAATCCAACAAAATCGAACAAAAATCCAAAAATTGCAGTGGAATCCATATTTGATTCCCAACCTTATTTCCATCTCATCTAACAAGTTTAGAGATAAGGTTGGTCTCATTCAACCTTATTTGCAACAAGCTAATTTTTCTCTCCTCCTAATCTTTCAAACAAAAATTGAATTGTGTTGGCCTTTTTTTTGTGGATAAATTAATTAATGCATTTTCTATATTTAATAAATAAACTAAAATAATTAACAAAGCTCTTTTATTGCTCCAAATATATATTTTTATATTTATATAATAGCAAAATAATAAAAAAAATAAAGTAATTAATGCCCAAAAGTGGTGACTAGATGTGGATGAACTAAAATAAAAAGTTTTGCCCCTTATCCTATTGCAAGATTGGATAGCATTCTCATCAATAAATAAAAAAGGCCAATTTTTCCAAGGCTAGAAGAGAGGATTTTGGTGACCGCAAGTTCTTGGATTCAGGATTCATTTCATATGAAGAATCTGATGATTCAGTGCTTTCTTCGGCGGCAAGCGATCTCATGGAGGATGCTTCTTCTTCTTCTTCTAATTCTTCTTCTTCTTATCATCTCCTTGATTTGTCATTGCTCATGACAAATCTTCCTATCAAGTGAGTATTCTTAATTTTTTTTCTATTGTAACAGTGATCTAGACCTCAAATTTTGCCAAAAAAATAAGAAAAACAAAGAAAGAATCACAAATTAATGTATATAAGGGATCTTACTCTGCACATTAGGGATCTTTACAGCAGCTAAAGGCAAGTTCTGATCTTTGCAGGAGAGGGCTATCCCAATTTTTCCAAGGAAAATCAGAGTCTTTCAATTGTTTATCTGAGGTTAGCTGCGTTGAAGACCTTGCCAAAAAGAACAACCTTTACATCAAGAGGAGTAAGTATTGCAAGATAAACGATGAAGGAATGCATATCAATCAGAAATCACCCTATGCTCCAAGTATTTGCAGTAGAATCATATCAAAGAAACCTTTGATGTATTCTTCTGATCCGGTGTTGGCAAGGAAAAGAAGTGGTAATCTTTTTTGCACTAAGAAATATGCCCCAATTTCATTAAAAAAGATGTAGAATGATTGATTTACAAAATTGAAAAAGAGAGAGAGAAAAGGAGGGCGATGTAGTTGACTTGTAATTTATTTTTTGAATGATGAGTTTTGGATGAAATTCTTCAAATGAGATTATGACTCGAAGCTTCAAACTCGCTAGAAATATTGCTTGAAATAAGAGTGTCAATATATTGACACTACCTGAAACCCGACCCGGTCCAGACCTATAAATATCTAAATGAGTCGAGTTTGGGTTCAGAAATGTGACCCATTTCTAAAATTGGGTTGGGTTCGGGTTGACCCGGCAACCCGAAAACAACCCAAAATTGAACTGGTATGTTAGTCTCGCCTAGCCCTCTGCCCTCTATCACGCGTGAGTCTCGGCCTGTTCGCCTAACCTAGGCCCTAGTCATACCGCCCTACACTCCTCGGCCTGCTCGCCTTCAGGTCGTTCACCGCCCGTGGGCGGTAGACAGTAGTCCGCATGCGGCAGACCTTCAAGCTTCACCACTTTAGGCCCCCGCCCTTTGGTTCACTACTTGACCGGCTCACCGCTCAAGCGGCAGTAAGCAGACTCCAGACAGCACGCGACAATCAACTCGCCAGACACCAACGTCGGCCTAGCCGCCTTGCCTAATGCGACACGCGGCAGATCGGTAGTTGGCATGCAACTCGCGCAAAGCTCGATATCACGCATGCTGCAGCTGCTCGCCAAATCAATTTATATCTGGATTCGTGCATTGGGTCTGGTCAACCCAACAACCCGGATGGGTCGTGCCCGGGTTGGAAATCCCGGCCCGTTTGCTAAACCGGGTCATGTTCGGGTTGACCCGTTTAGACCCAGGTCAGATTAGGTTCAACCCGAATCTGACCCACCGACCCGTTTTAACACCCCTAGCTCAAAATTGACTTGACTTCAAATCAACTTGGCTTGATTTTTATTAAGGATAAAAACATATTTTGTATATATAGTTCTCTGGCCTATCCCATTATGCCACATTAGCATTAGCCTGTAAACTACTCTATATTATAGCTTGTACTTAAAGTAACAATAATATTACTTTCCTTTCTTTATCTTGGGTCAAGAACCCATTGCTTTTACTTCTTGTCTTTTCCTCCTTCTCTCATTTTCTACATGGTATCAGACACCACATGATCCTGCGGTCCATGGCTTCCCCTGCTACGCTTTCACAAACAACTTCATCGGAGCTCCCGCAAACAGACATTCCTGGCATCTCCGCCTCCCTAAAGTTCGTCGTCTCTAACCTACGCACCCTGGTTCCTACGCAACTCAACACCGACAACTACGCGATATGGAGAAGCCAGATCGTAAAGTTACTCCGTGCAAATGGCTTCGACGATTTTCTTGCGTCTTCTTCCCCCTCCCAAGAAACATCTGTCGGCAACATCCCGCCGGAGACATACCACACGGCAAATTGGTCTCGCATAGACCAAAATCTTTCAGCCGCAATATGCTCCACAATCTCCTCCACCATTCTTCCCTACGTTCTGCAGTTGGATTCAACAGCCGCCATATGGAAAGCCCTTGAAACACGATTCCAATCGTCCAACAGATCTAAGGTGTTACAGCTCAAGAACGAGCTTAATAACATTGCAATGAAAGATCAATCCATGATCCAATATCTGATGACGATCAAGACCCTCGTGGATCAAATCACGGCAGCTGGTTCAACAATTGATCCCGAAGACATTATAATGCACATCTTGAATGGCTTGCCTCCTCCTTATCAAGCTTTCAAGACCACAATTCGAACTATGCAAACCACTCTCAGTCTCGATAATTTTTACTCTCTTCTTATAAGTGAAGAGATTCACGTCCAAAACGACACCTCCAGACATACCAACACTACCGAGTCTCAAACCGCTCTCTATGCGGCTCGGGGTCGCTCGAAAAGATCTCGTGGACGTTCTTACTCACAAGGGCCGCATACAAACCGCGATCCTACCAAACCTCTTCCTGTGTGCCAGATCTGCAACAAGAAAGGGCATCTCGCCGTTTCCTGCTGGCATCGCCTCAACATAAATTACGCTCCAACAAACACCACGAAAACCGCACTTTTATCCAACATCGATCAAGCATCCAATGATTGGTTCTTGGACTCAGGAGCTTCGGTGCACATCACCAACAATGTCGATCACCTGTCCAACTCGTCCGTGTACCAAGGCTCCGATTCTGTTACAATCGGTGACGGTAGGAACATTCCGATTGCCCATTCAGGCAGCGGCATTCTCCCTACTCCGACTCGTAAGATCATGCTGTCAAATTTACTTCATATTCCGCATATCTCTTACAACCTTCTGTCAATTTCAAACCTTGTTAAAGATAATAATATATCCATTACCTTTAATCCTAACGGTTTCTTTTTTAAGGATTTGATGACGGATCGCATCCTTCTTCAAGGACCCTGTAAGAACGGGCTTTACCCGATCAAGCAAAACGTCTCGCCGCCAGCTGCTTTCAAGGCGGTTCTCAACAATTCCTCTGTTTGGCATAACAGACTTGGGCATCCAAGTCTAAGCACGCTGCGGTTAATTGCTCGCAGCAATCCGCATCTTAACATTTCCAATTCCTCATTTGAATGTTTAGCTTGTAAATCTTGTAAAGGACATAAGCTGCCTTTTGAAAGTTCGTATAATAAAAAGCTTTTACCTCTCGAACTCATCCACTCGGATGTTTGGGGACCCTCCCCGGTTACTTCTTTACAAGGCTTTCGCTATTATGTCACTTTTATCGATGACTGCTCCCGTTTTACCTGGCTTTTCCCGTTAAAACATAAATCTGAGGTTCCTCATATCTTTATCAATTTTAAAAAGTTAATTGAAAATCAACTTAACTTCAAAATCAAAATGATTCGCACTGACGGGGGTACCGAATATCTCAATAACATTATGCTTAATTTTCTTCAATCTAACGGTATTTTTCATCAGCGATCTTGTCCATATACCCCGGAGCAAAACGGGGTCGCCGAGCGAAAGCATCGCCACATTCTTGAAACTACAAGAACACTACTCAGTCAGGCCTCCATTCCACATCAATATTGGCCGGACGCTGCTCTTACTGCCGTATATCTGATCAATCGGCTTCCTTCGCATCCGACCGGATCAGATTCACCGTTCAAATTACTTCACAACAAAGCACCTGCCTACGACTATCTCAAGGCTTTTGGTTGTGAATGTTACCCATTGATTCCACATCAATTACGTAACAAACTTCAACCAAAATCTACACCGCATGTTTTTCTGGGATACTCGGACCAATACAAAGGCTACAAATGCCTTAATCCGAACACTAACTCTGTCTCTGTTTCTCGTCACGTAACATTTTCTGAACATATTTTTCCTTTCAGGAATAAAAGTAATCAAACTACACAGCATATACCCGAAACAACTCCTTCTCTGCTCATTCCTACATCCTATGTTCAAAGCATGCAGACCACTACCTTGGCTCCAGATCATTCAAACGATTGCTCAGCACAGACGTCTATCTTACCTAATACCGTTAGCAGACTTTCAAATTCTCCTGCTGCTCCACTTCTAGCATCGCCTGCTTTGGCTACCCAGCAAGCTCCGTCTCATCAGATGGTCACAAGATCTAAAACTGGATCCCTAAAACCAAGATCCATCTTGAACCTAACTCATCAAGTCTCCAACCAAGACACAACAGAACCATCAACGTACCAACAAGCAGCAAAATCATATGCGTGGCGTCAAGCCATGGCTTCAGAAATTCTTGCTTTACATAAACAAGAGACGTGGACTCTCGTCCCTCCTCCAAAAACGGCACCAATACTTAGGTGTCGTTGGACGTTTCGAACAAAAAGAAATCCCGACGGCTCAGTCACCCGACTCAAAGCACGTCTAGTCGCACAAGGAAATCATCAAGAATACGGCATTGACTATCAAGAAACGTTCAGTCCCGTTGCTAAGCTACCAACTGTAAGGGTTCTAATCACGGTAGCTCTCTATCACGATTGGAAAATTCAACAATTCGATGTCGAAAACGCTTTCCTTCACGGACCTCTATCGGAGACGGTCTACATGCGTCAACCTAAAGGTTTTGAGGATAACATAAATCCGGAACACGTCTGTCTCCTTCACAAGGCCCTATACGGTCTAAAACAAGCACCACGTCAGTGGTACAATACGTTTACAAATTACCTTACCTCACTCGGGTTTCAACACAGCAAAGCTGACCCTTCTCTTCTAACTTACAATCTTAATTATGTTCAGATTTATTTACTTGTCTATGTTGACGATTTTTTGATTACAGGAAACAACGCTAATGTCATCTCCAAGCTCATTTCGCAATTAAATGCTCGGTTTAACCTGAAGCAATTGGGACTTGCAAATCAGTTTCTTGGCATAAGCATACAACACAAACCAAACGAATATTTTCTATCTCAAAAAGCCTATGCCACGGACATCCTGCAGCAAGCCGGACTACTTGACTGCAATTCTATACAGAATCCGACGTCCACCAAAATTCCTAACAAACTCATCACAGATCCACATCTCGCTGATCCAGCATTTTACAGACGCATTACGGGCTCTCTGCAATACCTCACACTAACACGACCCGATATAGCTTTTTCTGTTAACATTATTTCACAACATATGCATAATCCATCACCGGATCACACTTATTTGTTAAAACGTCTTCTCAGGTACATTAAGGGAACGCTGGATTACGGTCTACCAATAACCAAATCAGACCTTAGACTTCGAACCTACTCCGATGCTGACTGGGCGGGCGATCCTGCTTCAAGAAAATCAACAAGCGGCTATTGTACATTCCTCGGTCAAACTCTCATCTCTTGGGCCGTGAAGAAACAAACAACAGTAGCAAGATCTTCCACGGAGTCGGAATATCGGGCGCTCGCTGCAGCAACAGCAGACATTATTTGGTTAAAACGGCTTCTGTCCGATTTCCATCTAACTCAGCACACTTCAAACTCGGATCTATTTTGCGATAATACCTCTGCAATCGCGTTAGCCAATAATCCGGTCTTCCACGCCAGAACAAAACACATTGAAATTGATCACAGATTCATACGCGATCAACTTCAAAATCAAAGCATTCGTCTTCTTCCTATCAGTTCTGCCGATCAAATAGCCGATATTTTCACAAAGAGTTTAACTACTCCAAGATTTCAATACTTAAGAAGCAAACTGTCTATCTGCAAAGATACCCCAGTTTGAGGGGGCATATTAAGGATAAAAACATATTTTGTATATATAGTTCTCTGGCCTATCCCATTATGCCACATTGGCATTAGCCTGTAAACTACTCTATATAAGAGGACATATAGCTTGTACTTAAAATAACAATAATATTACTTTCCTTTCTTTATCTTGGGTCAAGAACCCATTGCTTTTACTTCTTGTCTTTTCCTCCTCTCATTTTCTACAATTTTGAGCACCGCTCCACACTATAAATTGATTTCAACCTGACTTTGAGTACCACTCCGAAGTAGAAATTGATTTCGAGGACCCCTTCATTCAGCCTAACAAGGTTTTTCCACTAAATTTTTATATTTATGTTTATTAATATGTAATTTTTCATCTATGAGGCCTTTAGCCTCGCATAACTTCAACATAGACAAAATTCTATTGCTTTGCGTTTTTGCTTCTCAACGCCTTTTAAGCTGAATATGGACCTTAGTCTAGTGATGTTGGTCGAAGAGATCACAGTTAGAGGGCGATAGAGGCCATAAAGATCATAGTCAGCAAGGTCCATATTCGAATCCTGGCAAAAATACATATATTCATTTTATTTATTATATTAAATATTTAATTAAAACTTACGATACACAAATAAATGTATATCATTCAAACATTTAAATAAGTTTTGTTACATTAAATTTAATATTTTAATAATTTAATTAGATATAAAATAAATAAATCTTTTTAAAAAAAATAAAACTTTTTAGATTTGATTTTTTATACCTTTATATTTAATTATTAAATATATACTTTTAAATAATAAATATGTTAAATTTATAAAATTTTAATTAAAAATTTTTTATTTATAAGTTTTTAAATATTTATTATTAAATTAAAAAATTATATATTTAACAACTCTTACATAAATTATTATGATGATTTATATTTTACTATATCATTCTTAATTTTATTAATATTTTTACATTTTAATATATTTAAATAAAAAATATTGCATATATCTCTTTTATTTAATTAATTTATTTATAATTATACTCTTCTTTATAATTTTACCCAAAAAATAGAGCAACCAAAAGAGCCTGAATAATAAGTAGAGTCAGACGCGCACGCGGAGTTTCGAGCGGTTTTGTAGTCGAACTTTACTGCCTAAGGCGACACTCTTCGTTCCCGTTAGATAGAGCTTCGAGCGAGTAAATTTCCAATGCCTGTCTAGGGTTTGCTTTTCCTGTTCTGCATTTGTTAGGGCTGATATAATTATCAGCATATAGCCATCAACCTTCACAACCAATCCAGTTGCACCTTCTTGCATTCCCGAGACCACTTTCACATAATCTCCTAATTTAAAACATTTGCAGAGATCCTTCTCATTGAAGGACAAGTTTCCTAAAATCAAAAGGAAAAAAAAAACAATTACCATCATATCTGACCCGTTTACCTACCCGAGTCGGGTTCGGGTTCGAATTTCTGACCCATTTACCTACCCGAGTCGAGTTAGAGTCGACCCATTTGAACCCGAGTCAGTTCCGGGTTCGTCTCGAACCCGACCCGTGACCCGAAATTGACACCCCTAAGAATTACTGCAAAAGCAATGTCAAGATGGGTGCGTTATATGTAGAGTAGTTTCTCAGCTAACTTTTGATATTGTCTATTTTCTATTTATGTAGCTTCTTTATATATATACAGTTTATGGCCCGATTTAGTTAAACTTTTGCATGGCTAATATCGGTTATATTTATTTCTCTTACACTATAGGATTTCATGTTCCCTAATAGTTTATGTATTGAGAATGGAGACAAGCCTATCTTTCTAGGAAAATTATTCTGTGTGATCATCGGACTGTCCAGAGGCGAATCAGGATGCACCACGTCAGAGGCGAATCAGGTACACAGGAAAAAAAAAAGTGATGTGGCGCGGCCTGATTCACCTCCGGACAGTATCCGGTGACCGCATGAAATAATTTCTCACCTTTTTGAGGGATCTTCTTTGTTTCTAGCATAGCCTCAAGGCTTTCCATGGATGTTCCTTTATATTTTTCTAATTTGTTACTTTTTCCTAAGTAGTTGCACTATAGATTGCTTTTGTAAGAAAAATTTTGCAAATTCTCAACATATACTATCACCACTAGTGTAGAAAATGAGCTGAATCTTTCATCTCTCTGGTGAAGTTGTCATGGCATGTATGTTTAGCATATATTCTGAACTGAAACCAAATCTTTCATTGTTCAGCTGCTATTTCTGGTTTCTTCATCACTGCTGATAAAACCATCCTGAAAAATGCGAGGGGAAATACAATTGGCAAGTATGACAAGAGTTCTTGACCTGAAGCTGCACCAACTCAAAAATGAAACTCTTAGAGCACGATTTTTGGTGTTTCCATTTTGTCTTTCTTCAGAATTACTTGTTGAACCCATTTAGAAATAAACTTACTGCTAATGAAATAGCAGCAGCAGGAAGGCTTTGTAACGTTGGCATTTGACCAATGTTTGAGATGAAGAATAAATTTGTTATTAGCTCAAATTTAATGTTTATTGAGGGAATGCTTGGTTATCTCATAAGTATAGAGCAATTGAAGCTGCTTCGTTCGATGTAAATCAAATGTATTGAATTTTTATTTTTTATTGTAAATTTCATATAAACTCTCTCTTATCTTCATAAATCACAAGTTGATTAATCAGATTCAAGTTGGGATGAATGAGTTTCAGGCTTTGTTTGAGATTGTTTTAGCTCACTATTTTTTCTCTATTTTCAAGAATTTTTTATACTAAGAAACAGCTTTACAAAGCATTAATAAAGCTGTCTCAAACGAAGCCTAAATCTTTATCTAATCCTAAATTGTGATGAAGGGTGTAGACGTGTAAAGCTGAATTTGAATTGCCCATAGCCTGCACTTGAGTTCATCTCAATTAATCAAGCTTGATGAGATCATTGAAAAAAATTAGAAATTGGAAAAGAAATAAAAGAGGAGAGAATGAGAGAGAGAGACTTTGAATTGAGTTGGATTAACCAATAGATTTGAGTCTAAGGCTTCGTTTGGGACGGCTTTTTTACTGCTTTCTAAAACGGAGTTTTAGTACAAAATTAAAACTAAAACTCCGTTTAGAAAGCAATAAAAAAGCCGTCCCAAATGAAGCCTAAGTTGTCATGATACCTTGATGAAAAAATACATTAAGATGAACTTCGAAGTTATCTGATTTGAAGAGTTAAATATTAGATATAATATCTTAAGTAATATTTTTTTCTTAAGGAAATGAGAATACAACAAAATCGAACAAAAATCCAAAAATTGCAGTGGAATCAATATTTGGTTCCCAACCTTATTCCATCTCATCCAACCATTTTAGAGATAAGGTTGGTCTCTTTCAACCTTATTTGCCACAGCTGCAGCAAAAGCTAATTTTTTCTCTCCTTCTCCTAATCTGTCAAACAAAAATTGAATGGTGTTGACCAATCTTTTTTTTTTTTTTGGATAAATTAATTAATGTATTTTCTATATATTAATAAATAAACTAAAATAATTAACAAAGCTCTTTTATTGCTCCAAATATATATTTTTATATTTATATAATAGCAGAAAAAAAACAAAAAAAATAAAGTAATTAATGCCTAAAAGTGGTGACTAGATGTGGATGAACTAAAATAAAAAGTTTGCCCCTTATCCTATGGCAAGATGGGATAGCATTCTCATCAATAAAAAAAGATAACTTTAAATGTTTATTATAATAAGGAGAGACAGTACCATCCAATTAAATCATTTCTGTTTCCTATTTAAAGCAACATCAGGAAAACAATAAGCTATAATTGTTCATCAAAAGCTTGTTCTTCATTTTTGTGTGGCTTCCCAATGGCTAGAAGAGAGCATTTTCGTGACCGCAAGTTCTTGGATTCGGGATTCATTTCAGATGAAGAATCTCAAGATTCATTGTTTTCTTCGGCAACCGATCTCATGGAGGATGATGCTTCTTCTTCTTCTTCTTCTTCAAATTCTTCTTCTTCTGATCATCTACTTGATTTGTCATTGCTCATGGCAAATCTTCCTATCAAGTAAGTAATCTTAGTTTTTTTTTTCTATTGTAAGATCAATCTAGACATCAAATTTTGCCAAAAAAATAATAAAAACAAAGAAACAATCACAAATTTATGTACATAAGGGATCTTACTCTGCACATAAGGGATCTTTACAGCAGCTTAAGGCAAGTTCTAATCTTTGCAGGAGAGGGCTATCCCAATTCTTTCAAGGAAAATCAGAGTCTTTCAGTTGTTTATCTGAGATTAGCTGCATTGAAGACCTTTCCAAAAAGAACAACCTTTATAGCAAGAGGAATAAGTATTGCAAGAGAAATGCTGAAGGAATGCATATGAATCAGAAATCATATTATGCTCCAAATATTTGCAGTAGAATCATATCAAAGAAACCTTTGATGCTTTCTTCTGATCCAGTGTTTGTAATGAACAGAAGTAGTAATCTTTTTTGCAGTAAGAAACATGCTCCAATTTCATGGAAAAATATGTAGAATGATTGATTTA
The DNA here is from genome assembly GCA_016618105.1 of Dendrobium huoshanense. Lineage (NCBI taxonomy): Eukaryota > Viridiplantae > Streptophyta > Magnoliopsida > Asparagales > Orchidaceae > Dendrobium > Dendrobium huoshanense. The sequence goes on along the minus strand of CM028351.1, from coordinate 2,404,982 downwards.
CAAAAATGAAAAAGAGAGAGAAAAGGAGGGCGATGTAGTTGACTTGTAATTTATTTTTTGTATGATGAGTTTTGGATGAAATACTTCAAATGAGATTATGACTGCTTAAAAAGCTCAAAGCTTTATCACTAGAAATATTGCTTGAAATTGGCTCAACTTGAAATCTTTGAGCTGATTTCAAGCACCGCTCCACACTAGAAATTGATTTCAATCTGATTTCTAGCACCACTCCATACTAGAAATTGATTTCAAGTATATTCAGCTTGCTCGAATAGATTGTAGATTTAACTCAAAAGGAGTTTATAAGAGTCGAATAAGAATCAAAATTATCTAATTTTAAGTTGGGTCAAACACATTTGAACTCCACTACATAACAACATTAATGATTTATTTTTCTTTTAGAATTTCAATGTTATTGATGATAAGACATGCATAAATGGTTTATCTTATCTAACATAAGTGAAAGCTTGTTAAACCATATTTTGTTACTTAATCTAATCACAATAGTCATACATTAAAGAATTTTGGATTGTTTTTTAAGTAAAAAATTTCAATGGTAAAGAAGATTTGCTGCCCTTTTATCTCTGTTGTTTTGAGCATGCAAAGGTTAGATATAATTTTACAATTTTTGTAAGATGAGGATTTTAATTTTATGGAAAAAGATGTTTTTTACTCTGCAAAGAATACCAAACCATCCAAAATTTTCAACTAAAGAGATGTTAAAAAAAAATTCAACTAAATACATTGTCATAATGTCATATGAAAAACAAGAGACTAATAAGTTAACTCAATTTCATAATTAATAGGCTAAAGATGTGTTGTTCTGTCGTTTGAAGACTTGAGGAAGATGTTTCTGATCGAATATAATTCATTAAAAGCTTGTGCTATTTGTATTCTTTCTGTTGGAGATTCCTCTGAGCAATGAAGACCAACTGTAAGCACTGAGATAATGCAGTCCAATTCAAACTTGCTTACAACTTTCATGCGCCGAAGGCCTTCCCCAACTTCATCATCTTCCTCCTGTAAAAGCAAATAAGGATCCACGATATCCATTGCCCTTTCAGGTAGAGAAGCCTTGACAAATAGATGAAGGGTGAGACCTTCATTGAATGTTTCATCAATTAGGCCTCTGATAGGAAGTGCTTGTATTCACAAGCAACCTATCCAAAATCGGCGAACCAACAGCAGCCAAATGGCTGTCCACAACAGGAAAACAGCACTTGTTCGGGAAAATACGAGAGAAAACTCAAGAAAAGACTTGTATTCCACTTAGACGATGAATAAAAGAGCAAGATACAATTGATCCTCAATTCGAGAGGAGGATCGATCTCTCCCAAATCTCTAGACGCAGCTAGAGCCCAAAGAAACCTAAATCTACGAGATCTCAAATTTCAACCAAATTCAAGATGCCCAAACCCTAAGAAATTTAACTATTTAATGCATACAAATCAAAAGGAAATCCCTAAACACTCCCTACATTCAAATTTCCCTCTCAAAATTAAAAAACACTTCCTAAAATGATCTCTTCGGCTGGTCGGGTCGCTCGATCTCCGCAGGAGGCGGAGATCGGTCGCTCTTTGCGACTTGCCGGTCCTGTGTGGACCGGCTGGACCGGTCCAGTGGACCGGTCTAACAATACTCCCCTCCCCAAAATCCACCTTGTCCTCAAGGTGGAGATATGCTCGTGTTCCGGTGGAGGTGGCCATCCTTGAGCTGACTGAATAACCTTTTTGTATTGCTGAACCAAGGGCTGCATAGAAAGAGAAACATCCCCTCCCTCCTCCAATCTGATCGCATCCAACCTGTGTAGTCCCACCACATAATCTTCCCCCACCTCTTGTATGTCCCTAACCATGGTCTTAAGTGATGTCATGGCTTTGGATAGCCTTGCATCTCCCCTTATAACCACCTTTCTCCCATCCACTATTAATTCCATTGTGAGTGCTCCCCAATTGTCCTTGGTTTCCCCCAAAGTTTGCAACCATTTCATTCCCAATATGACATCAGTACTTCCTAACTCTAGTGGAAGAAAGTCCTCTCTTACTTGAATCCCTTGGATGGTCAACACCACTCCTTTACAGATTCCCTGGCCTTTCTCCACCTTCCATGTACCCATCATCACTCCATAGCAACCAGTGTCCACCAACTTCATTCCCAATTGGTCAACGACCTGAGTGGAAATGAAATTGTGGGTAGCCCCACTATCAATTAGCACCACCACCTCACGGTCAGCTATCTCTCCTTTCACTTTCATAGTGTGATTCGGAGTGAATCCCACTACAGAGTTCAGAGAGACTTCTGCCACATCCAGGTGCAACTTCTCCTCCTCTCCAGATCTGCTCCCACCTCCCTCCTCGTCTTCCTCGTTTTCACAGACAAGGAGAACCTGAAGAGTTCGGTCCTTGCACCTATGCCCTGGCATGTACTTATCATCACATCTGAAGCACAACCCCTTTGTCCTCTTATCCTGCATCTCCTTCTCTGTCAGTCTATTGAAATTATCCCCACTCCCTCCTACTACTGGCTTCTCCCGGGTGGTCTCATTGCTATTGCCTGATGCAGGCCCCTTGGGTGCTAGAAAAGTGGTCGTCGTCCTGTTAGAGCCTCCTGAGCAGTTTCCTCGAGCCCCTCTTTCTGCTTTCTTCTGATCTTCTACCAACTGCGCTAGCTCCATCGCTTTGCCTAAATTCCTTGGCTCCAACACTCTGACAGCTGTTCGTATCTCCGGTTTGAGCCCCTTCATGAAATTTCCCTCTATGGTTGATTCTGAGATGTGATCCAGACGGCTAGCCAAATACTCGAATCTGTCCCGATAGTCAGCCACGGTCCCCTCCTGAGTCAGAGCAAAGAACTGTTCATAGAAGTCTCCTCCCCCATCGGCTCGGAAACGCTCTAATAAACAATCCTTGAACTCTCTCCAGTTCCTGATATGTTCTCTCCTGTCTCTCCACTGATACCAGGCCAACGCCTTCCCTTCCAGACACAAACCTGCCGCTGTTAGCTTCTCATCGTCTGTCAACCTGTTGACTGCAAAGTAACGCTCCACCTTATAGATCCAGCCATGGCCATCTTCGCCCTCAAAGATGGGCATCTTCAACTTCCTCACCTTCGGATCCCTTCCATTGCCCCGGTACTCTTCATAACCTCTCATTCCTCGAAGATGAGGTGCTCCCCAAGGGTCCCGGTCCTCCCTCCAACGCTGGTATTCGATTTCATCGTCATAATCCCCCCTTCCTCTTTCAAAATCAGCACCTCGACGCTGAAATTCAGCACCTCGACGCTGATATTCTTCTCTCCTTTCTCCAAAATCTGCACTACCTTCATATTCCCCTCGCCTGCCTCCGAAATCAACACCTCGACGCTAAAAATCAGCACCTCAACGCTGAAAATCAGCACCTCGACGCTGAAAATCAGCACCTCGACGGTCATTTCCCATGCTCATCTCCTCTCTAGAGATTAGCTCTAGAGGTGGCATGTCGTCGTCCCTTTCAAGAATCTCCACCTCCGGATTCCTCCTCCCCCGGATTGGGTTTGGATTTCCTCCTACGCCATGGCCGTCAGTAGTCTCTCTCACTTCCGATGTCTCCGGATTGGTCTTCATTTCCAATAGTTTCTTCATCATTTCTTCCATAGCCGCAAATCTCCCTTCCAACCTGTCATTGTTGGCGGAGATTTCCATGAACTTTCCCTCCATATCTGTCTTAAGTTGTCCGAACTCGCCTTCTAATGCTTCCACCTTCTTTCCGGCCATTTTTCTTCTAACGGATCCCAAAAAAATTCTTCTTCCGGAAAAGAAACTTGCTGAAATTTCGTAATTTCAGCCGCCGGTGGTCCCAAATCGACGCTCTGATACCAATTTGATAGGAAGTGCTTGTATTCACAAGCAACCTATCCAAAATCGGCAAACCAATAGCAGCCAAATGGTTGTCCACAGCAGGAAAACAGCAGATTTCTGCTGTTTACAGCAGGAAAACAGCACTTGTTCCGGAAAATACGAGAGAAAACTCAAGAAAAGACTTGTATTCCACTTAGACGATGAATAAAAGAGCAAGATACAATTGATCCTCAATTCGAGAGGAGGGTCGATCTCTCCCAAATCTCTAGACGCAGCTAGAGCCCAAAGAAACCTAAATCTACGAGATCTCAAATTTCAGCCAAATTCAAGATGCCCAAACCCTAAGAAATTTAACTATTTAATGCATACAAATCAAAAGGAAATCCCTAAACACTCCCTACATTCAAATTTCCCTCTCAAAACGCTAAAAAACGCTTCCTAAAATGATCTCTTCGGCTGGTCGGGCCGCTCGATCTCCGCAGGAGGCGGAGATCGGTCGCTCTTTGCGACTTGCCGGTCCTGTGCGGACCGGCTGGACCGGTCCAGTGGACCGGTCTAACAGCCTCCTTCCAGTAAACAACTCCAGTAGAATTATTCCAAAGCTATACACATCTCCTTCAACAGAAATGTTGTTGGCCGCTCCATATTCTAGTTGTAATCACATGTTAGAGAAAAGAATTAATGCAAGGTATAAAAATTGTTTTACCAAGTGCATGAAGATAGATACCTGGTGCTGCATATCCGATGGTTCCTTTCAATGCAATAGAGCTAGTAGAAGTTTGGGAGGATTGTTTTGTAGTATCAATAAGGAGCCTTGCTAAACCAAAGTCACTTACATGTGCAACCATGTCTTCATCAAGGAGAACATTACTTGGCTTGAGATCACAATGAATGATTGGTATAGGTCCATGATTGTGAAGATAGTCTACAGCAGAAGCTACATCAATAATTATATTCATTCTTTGGATTATGGATAATTTTTTTGGTCTATTATTTATCAAATATTGATTGTTGATGCAACCATTTATCCAAATTGCCATTTGACATGTATTCAAAAACTAAGGCTTTGAAATCACTGCCTTCATGGTTAATACTCGAGCATGAAGTTAATATCCTTAACAAGATTTCTCTGTCGAACATTTCTCAATGCCTTGCATTCCAATTCAAAGCTTTTAGAGGCTCCTCTTTGTTGGAGATTGAGAACCTTTATGGCGATGCTTTTTTGCCAATTGTGATCCAAATTTCCAATGTAGACAGAACTAAAACTTCCTGTTCCAATTAAATTGTGTGATGAGAACCCATTAGTCGCTCTTCGGAGCTCAGCATAAGAAACTTGTACATGATTATGATCTTTCTCAAATCTCTCTATCGAAGGAAGCTTTTTTGACTTTCTCCTCTTCCATATTGAAAGGACAAATAATAGAATGATACAAGTTATTAGGATGACCGTTGCTAGTAGCATAGTTAAAGTCTGATTCTTCCTTGAGACTCGATTGTTCTCAAGGCATGGTGGTAGCTTTAATTCAGCAATACCTCCACAAAGCTTGTCATTTCCATGCACTGAAAATGCACTTTTGTTCAAAAAAATACCATTTTGTGGAACTTCTCCTTCAAGCTGATTGTAAGAAAGGTCCAAATATTGAAGGGATTCTAAGAATTTGGGTATTTTTCCAGATAAATTGTTATATGAAAGATTAAACCGCTCAAGGCTTTTTAATGCTTTAAGAGATGATGGAATGTCCCCTTGAAACAAGTTATTGTCCATGTAAAGATGTTTGAGTTGCACACATTGAGCAAGACTGCTCGGAATTCGGCCTGATAATTTGTTACTCGACAAAGCAAGAGATTCAAGATTTACTAAGAGGCCAACATCGATAGAGATCAATCCAGTCAACAAGTTGTTTGACAAGTCAATACCAAGGGATAAAGAAGTGATGCTAAAGATTTCTTTTGGTATGGTGCCCATTAACTTGTTGAATTGAAGGTCCAACTGCGTTAGTTGTTTACAACTTCCAAGATTAGAAGGAATATGCCCACTCAAATCATTGTGATCTAAAAAAAGATTATTTAACATTGAAATGTTGCCAATGTTGTATGGAATTTCACCTGAAAGTTTATTACCATGTAAATCTAATCCTTGTAATGAGTTCAACTTTTCAATCCCCGCAGGAATGGGGCCCGAGAGATTATTTTGTCCTAGGTTTAACAAGTTAAGGCCAATGAGATTTCCTATCTCTATAGGCATGTTTCCAGATATTTTGTTCCCACCTAAGTTGAATAAAGACAATGTTGTAGATAGATTTACTATTGATTGAGGTAATATTCCTTCTAATTCATTATAAAACAACTCTAGTATCTTCAAATTAGTACAGTTGGTTAGTGCCGTAATGAAGGACCAATCTTTGATGTCTCTTGCTTGCAAGAAATTTCCAGCGAATAATACTTTGGATAGATTTTTTAAATTCCCTATATTAATATGTATGGGTCCATCAAATAAATTTTTAGAAAGTTGAAGTAATTCTATTCCAGAAGAGTTGAACAAGAAGGTTGTAATGGGCCCATGAAGGTTGTTATATGAAAGGAGAAGATGTTTAAGAGAAGGAAGAGTTTTCATTGGTAAAACACCAATTAAATTGTTATGTCCTATGGCCAAGTCTCTAAGAGAGGTGAGGTTCCAAAGAGAATCTGGGATAAATCCACTAAGCATATTAAACCCTAGATCTAACGTAACTAAGAATCGTAGATTTTCTAAAGATGGTGGTATGTTTCCATTCAAGTTATTAAAACTGAGAGAAAATATATTAAGTTTCAATAGATGCCCTAAAGAAGAGAAAATCTCTCCTGTAAGATTAATTTGTCCCAAATCTAATATAGTGAGAGAGGTGAGGTTGCCAAGGCATGGTAAAATGCCCCCTTCAAGGTTGTTGGTACCTATTTGTAGCTCAAAAAGAGATGTGAGGTTGCAAAATGAAGGTGGAATTGCTCCAGAAAATTGATTTTTTCTTATATCAAATACTTTTAACCTGGTAAGTTCTCCGATAGATGGTGGAATAACACCACTGAAATGATTGGATCTCAAAGAAAGTACTTTCAAATTGACCAACTTCTCAATTCCAAATGGAATGCCTCCATAAATTTGGTTTTCCCCCATTTCTAAATATGCAAGTTGCATTGAAAGATTGCTGACTGAGATAGGAAGCTGGCCAGCCAAGCTATTCATTCCCAGTCCAAGAATTTTTAAATAACTGCAGTTTGTCAAAGCAGTGAGAAAATTCCAATCTCCCTCCGTCATGGCTACCAACATGTTGTCTTGAAGAAACAACGCTTCTAAATCTTTTAAATCTCCAAAACTAGAAGGTATTATGCCAGTAAGATTGTTTGAATTGAAATCAATGAATCTAAGCATAGTGCAGAAGCTAAGATTTGAGGGGATCTCACCATGAAGCATATTGAACTCCAAGCTAATAATTTGTAAAAGAGAGCACTGGGAAAGAGTGTGAGGAATCTCACCTGCAAGTGAATTATGGCTTAGATTAAGAAGCCGAAGATTAGAAAGAGAGCCAAGCTCATGTGGAATGGATCCAGATATTCTAGTTTCGGAGATTTGAAGCTTGTAGAGGAAGGAGAGGTTCCCAAAGAGGGAGATATGGAACCAGCCAAATCAACGCCTAAAAGTTCTAAGGTTGTGACCCTGGGTTCATTACCACTTTGATTACTGCAAGTCACACCTAACCAATAGCAAAAGTGCAGAGAGTTATTTCCCCAAGAGGCAAGTACTCCATCTGGGTCATATGTGATGAGAGATTTGAAAGATAAGAGAGCAACTGCATCTCCAGAACTATGAGCTGCTGATACTGCAAGATTTCGTGGGAAGAAGAAAATTAAAAGGAATGAAGCATAAATTCTGAGCCAAAATGTGAGATCCATGTGTTTCTATGTTAATTGGAGAAGTGAAGTAGTAGGAGAGATTATATAAGCATATAGATGGAGAAAGGAGAAGCATGGCCAAGCACAGCATATTGTAAATTGGCTTAATCCTTTACACAACTTATAGTTATCAGGTGCAGCCACGTCATCCAATACCGAGCTCGGTACCATGTAGGGGTGAAGTGACGCATTTTTATTGGATTCTAGATGGCTTCGGCGTCCCCGCAGAATAATTTCTCCTTATGCCGGCTACTAAATAGATGTCATATTCATGTCAGCAATTTTTTTTTCCTGCAGTCCAGTAAAAAAGCCTTGGGTTGAAACTTTTATTACGTTCGGTGCAAGGACGCAGAGGAACGTCCGGTCGGAGGCAATTTTCCGTCCAAAAACTAGGTATTTACTCGGTACAACTAGGTATTATTTGATAATAATGAAGAATACCGTTCTCTAAAGACCAATACCGAGTTATACCGAGCTGAACCGAGAAATACCGAGTTGTAAAGCCCGGTATAACTCGGTACAACTTTGGTATAACTCGGTATTTGCTCGGTAAAGCCCGGTATAACTCGGTATTGGGTCTTCAAATGATGGTATTCTTCGTTATTGTTTGGTATTGCTCGGTATTTGCTCGGTACGACTCGTTTTTTGGCGGGAAATTGCTTCCGACCGGACGTTCCTCTACGTCCGGTCGGAGGACGTAATAATTGTTCCTTGGGTTGACTCTATTCTTTCAAGATACCTTCATCCAAAAAGTTAAAAAAAAAAAAAAAAAACTATTTTTATGTTTTATATTTTTTTTTTTTGGGGAATGAAATCATGTCCTGGACGTCACCAACACCTACTCGTCCAAGTTGATGTTTGAATAGGAATAAGAGGAAATCTCAGTGGCCGAGCAATGAAGAATGTACAAGCGGAAGTGCAGTCGACAGCAAGAACTGCCATCCGATGAGCTGCCAAGTGTTAGGCAATTGTAGGGTCAAGAAACGCTGAGGCTTCGAAATGTGTTCGAAGTGCTGGGACGGCGACTCTTCTTGTGCGATGAGGATATGAACAGGAAAAGAGAGTTTCTGAAAAAAGGAATAAGGTCAAAGCTATTACCTCTGCTCACCAACAGCCTGAACCCGTTTCTTCCTTTCTCCAAGCCGCACTACTCTGAAAATAACTCCCAAAGCTCCCCTATTCATTCGGTTTCACCCAGCTGAGAGCAACGAAAGCTCCTTCTTCTATCAACCGAACAACCCTAGGGATTTTTTCCCCGTCCCACTTGGCTCTGTTGGGAAAGCACCGACAACAACAAGTAGGGCTGCAAGCGAACCAAACGTTCGACGAGCTGCTCGTTGTTCGGTTCGATTAAAGCTCGTTTGTGATCGTTTAATTAACTATACAAATAAATTTGAACAATATTTTAAATACTCGATTTTTAAATAAATGAACTTGAACACTAATGCGTTCAGCTCATTTATGTTCGCGAACAACATCATTTGAAGTTCGTGAACAAGCTCGACATTAAGCTCGATTAGAAGCTCGATTCGTGTTCGATTTTGAACTTGTGAATAAGCTCGATAAAAATAATTAATATTTGACTATAAAATTAATAAATATAAATAATCATTGCCTTTGTTACATAAACAATTGCTTTTATTATAAATATGTTTATTCATAGATATGTTCATGAACATGTTTGTTTGATAGTTAAAAAAATTCATTAAATATGTTCGCGAACAAGCTCGATAAGCACTAAACGAATGAACATGAACTGAACATGAACCGAACATGAACACTCATAAATTTAAATGAACCAAACATGAACACAAACAATAAAGCTCGAGCAAACATGAACCAAACTTGAATAAGCTGATATTAAATGAACACAAACATGAACACTCACATACTCGGCTCGGCTCAGTTCGTTTGCAGCCCTAACAACAAGAGGAAGAAGAAGAGCTACCTCAGTTTTTCCTGGTCGATCGTGGCTGATTTGGAAAGACTTCTATAAAGAGCCAAAATGGCAGCCCGATTTTGAAGAAAACTGAATCGGATAAGAATTTGAGTTATATTTGGAATAGATTTGACTCGATTCAAGTCGAGTCGACTCGATTTGATCCAACTTTGTTTCATTTGATGTATTTGATAACTCCGTTTGATACGAGTCAACTCAACTGGATTGAATTAATTTAATACAATTAGATTTGATTTGATGAAATTAATATTAAATCAAATAAAATAAATCAATTAAAGTGAATTGATTAATTCAATATATCCAATTAAAGTTGTAGTTGAATCGAGCCAAAATTGAGTCAAATTTGAATCAATCGGATTGTCAAGCTAAAATTAAGTTGAAATTTCATTTTTTTTTTTTTTTAAAGAGATCGAGTCGAAAATTAAGTCAACATGTGCGATGGTTCGATAATGGGAATCAGGCATTGGCCTGATAATAATGGTTCAACAGAGATGCTCGAGTGGAACTCTAATAAGCTAAGATCATCTCCCCTTGATGCAAAGGTTGGAGGCCTATTATAATTTTTCGATATTGACAAACCCTTTAAATATAACGTCCAAATCCTTAGCTAATATTGATCATAGATCATTCCTTCAACTTTTAAGTGCCTTAATGATGTCAAAATTAAGTGATCTTAACTCGTTGTCATCTCATCAAGACATTAGATTTGACTATAAGCATGCAAAATTTGAAGATTTGTTGGTCTTATCATTAATATCCTAAAGTTTTTAACTATACTTCCAAGTGCTTGATCTAAACTCAGTTGAACTTGGATCCGTTCACTTTTGATATCAAGAACTTTTATGTTGATGATTTTTCCCGATGTAGATGGAATCAAAGAAAATTCTTACATGAGATTAAGGCTACTTAAAAAACTCGCAATTTGAAACTCCTTTGCATTATTGTTTAGAAATTGGATCAACTTGAAATCGACTCAACCAATTTTAAACACCACTCCATAATCGAAATTGATTTTGAGTTTACTTTAGCTGGCTTAAATATATTATTTTTTGGGACATTTAAACCAATTAAGTAGACTTACACACACATCGCATATACAAGACCCTCTTACTTGGTGGCCTAAGCTTCCAACCAATATACCAAAATGAGCTGTGTGCTTATTTTCTTTTAATTTATTTTCTTTTCTGCATTTTTGCCATAGATAATCAGAGAATTACATACATGAAACTTATTAACAATCTGATCTCAAAAGTTGATTCAATATTGACTCAACATAAGCTGAAAGTTTGTCAAGCTATAATTTGTTTTAAGCTTGCTCAATCTAATCACCAACAGCTATAAATTTAATTTTTTTTTCAATGGGAATGAGAACTTCCTGCCCTTTACCTCTATTGTTATGAGCATGTAGATGTGCAATAGGAATTTTTAACATTTCTATGGAATATGGTGATTTTAGTAATATTGGAAGAAATCCCTCTTTGGTCCAAAATCTTCGAGAAATATTTATTAATTGAGATGTTAAGCAAACTATTTCAACGAAATACATTACCATAGAACCTTATGCAAAAAAAGGAGACAAAAATAGTAAAATTTCATAATTAATATGCTAAAGATGTGTTGTTCTGTCGTTTGAAGACTTGAGGAAGATGTTTCTGATCGCATTTAATTCATTAAAAGCTTGTGCCATTTGTATTCTTTCTGTTGGAGATTCCTCTGAGCAATGAAGTCCAACTTTAAGCACTGAGACAATGCAATCAAATTCAAACTTGCTTACAACTCTCATGCGCCGAAGGCCTTCCCGAACTTCATCATCTTCCTCCTGTAAAAGCAAATAAGGATCCACAATATCCATTGCCCTTTCAGGTAGAGAAGCCTTGACAAATAGATGAAGGGTGAGACCTTCATTGAATGTTTCATCAATTGGTTTCCTTCCAGTAAACAACTCCAGTAGAATTATTCCAAAGCTATACACATCTCCTTCAACAGAAATGTGGTTGGCCGCCCCATATTCTAGTTGTAATAACATGTTAGAGAAAAGAATTAATACAAGGTATAAAAATTGTTTTACCAAGTGCATGAAGATAGATACCTGGTGCTGCATATCCGATGGTTCCTTTCAAAGCAATAGAGCTAGTAGAAGTTTGGGAGGATTGTTTTGTAGTATCAATAAGGAGCCTTGCTAAACCAAAGTCACTTACATGTGCAACCATGTATTCATCAAGGAGAACATTACTTGGCTTGAGATCACAATGAACGATTGGTATAGGTCCATGATTGTGAAGATAGTCGACAGCAGAAGCTACATCAATAAGTATATTTATTCTTTGGATTGTGGTTAATTTTTTTGGTCTATCATTGTCAAATATTGATGGTTGATGCAACCATTTATCCAAATTTCCATTTGACATGTACTCAAAAACTAAGGCTTTGAAATCATTGCCTTCATGGTTAATGCTCGAGCATGAAGTTAATATCCTTACAAGATTTCTATGTCGAACACTTCTCAATGCTTTGCATTCCAATTCAAAGCTTTTAGAGGCTCCTTTTTGTTGGAGATTGAGAACTTTTATAGCGATGCTTTTTTGCCAATTGTGATCCAAATTTCCAATGTAGACAGAACCAAAACTTCCTCTTCCAATTAAATTGTGTGATGAGAACCCATTAGTCGCTCTTCGGAGCTCAGCATAAGAAACTTGTACATGATTATGATCTTTCTCAAATCTCTCTATCGAAGGAAGCTTTTTTGACTTTCTCCTCTTCCATATTGAAAGGACAAATAATAGAATGATACAAGTTATTAGGATGACCGTTACTAGTAGCATAGTTAAAGTGTGATTCTTCCTTGAGACTTGATTGTTCTCAAGGCATGGTGGTAGCTTTAATTCAACAATACCTCCACAAAGTTTGTCATTTCCATGCACTGAAAATGCACTGCTATTAAAAAAAACACCATTTTTTGGAACTTCTCCTTCAAGATGATTGTAAGAGAGGTCTAAATTTTGAAGGGATTCGAGGAATTTGGGTATTTTTCCAGATAAATTGTTATGTGAAAGATTAAACAACTCGAGGCTTTTTAATGCTTCAAGAGATGATGGAATGTTCCCTTGAAACAAGTTATTGTCCATGTAAAGATAATTGAGTTGCACGCATTGAGCAAGATTGCTAGGAATTTGGCCTGATAATTTGTTACTCGACAAAGCGAGATATTCAAGATTTACTAAGAGGCCAACATCGATAGAGAGCAATCCAGTCAACAAGTTGTTTGACAAGTCAATACCAAGGGATAGAGAAGTAATGCTAAGGATTTCTTTTGGTATGGGGCCCATAAACTTATTGTATTGAAGGTACAATTGCATTAGTTGCTTACAACTTCCAAGATTAGAAGGAATATGCCCACTCAAATCATTGTGATCTAAATAAAGAATATCCAGCATTGAAAGGTTGCCAATGTTGTATGGAATTTCACCTGAAAGTCCATTGCCACGTAAATCCAATCGTTGTAATGAGGTCAACTTTTCAATCCCCACGGGAATGGTGCCCCAGAGATTATTTGGTCCAAGATTTAGCAAGTTAAGACCAATGAGGTTCCCTATCTCTATAGGTATGTTTCCAGATATTTTGTTCCAGCCTAATCTGAAATATGCCAATGTTGTAGTTAGATTTACTATTGATTGAGGTAACATTCCTTCTAATTCATTCGAAAATAAATCGAGTGAGTTCAAATTAGTGCAATTGGTTAGTGCTACAATGAAGGACCATTCTTTGATGTTTCTTGCGTGCAAGTTATTTGCACCTAATAATACATTAGATAGGTTTTTTAAATTCCCTATATTAGTATGTATGGGTCCATCAAAAAAATTTTTAAAAAGTTGAAGTAACTCTAATTTAGAGGAGTTGAACAAGGAGGCTGTAATGGGCCCATGAAGATTATTATCTGAAAGGCGAAGATATTTAAGAGAAGGAAGAGTTTTCATTGGTAAAACACCAATTAAATTGTTATTTTCTATGCCTAAGTCTATGAGAGATGTGAGGTTCCAAAGAGAATCTGGGATAAATCCACTAAGCTTATTATATCCTAGATCTAACATAAGTAACAATCGTAGACTTCCTAAAGATGGTGGTATGTTTCCATACAAGTTGTTAAAACGGAGAGAAAATACATTAAGTTTTAATAGATGTCCTAAAGAAGAGGGAATCTCTCCTGTGAGATTAATTTGACTCAAATTTAGTGAAGTGAGAGAGGTGAGATTGCCGAAGCATGGTGGGATGCCACCTTGAAGGTTGTTGATACCTATATTTAGGCCAGAAAGAGATGAGAGGTTGCAAAATGAAGGTGGAATTGATCCAGAAAATTGATTATTGCTCAAATCAAATATTTTTAACATAAGAAACTCTCCAATAGATGGAGGAATAGCACCACTGAAATGATTGATGCCCAAGTACAGTTCTTGCAAATTGACCAGCTTCTCAATTCCAAAAGGAAAACCTCCATAGATTTGGTTTTCCTCCAAATCTAAATATTTAAGATGCACTGAAAGATTGGTGACTGAAATAGGAAACAGGCCTGTCAAGCTATTCTTTCCCAATCCAAGAAATTTTAAATTACTGCAGTTTGTCAAAGCAGTCAGAAAATTCCAATCTCCCTCCTTCATGGCTACCAACTTGTTGTTACGAAGCAACAGCACTTCTAAACCTTTTAAAGCTCCAAAACTTGCAGGTATTATGCCAATAAGATTGTTTGAATTGAAATCAATGAATCTAAGCATAGTGCAGAGGCTAAGATTTGAGGGGATCTCACCATCAAGCATATTGTACTTTAAACTAATAATTTGCAAAAGAGAGCACTGGGAAAGAGTGTGAGGAATCCCACCTACAAGTGAATTGTGGCTTAGATTAAGAAGCCGAAGATTAGAAAGAGAGCCAAGCTCATGTGGAATGGATCCAGATATTCTAGTTTCGGAGATGTGAAGCTTGTAGAGGAAGGAGAGGTTTCCCAAAGAGGGAGATAAGAAACCAGCCAAATCAAAGCCTAAAAGTTCTAAGGCTGACACTCTGGCTTCATTACCACTGTGATTACTGCAAGTCACACCTAGCCAATTGCAAAAGTGCAGAGAGTTATTTCCCCAAGAGGCTAGTGCTCCATCAGGGTCATATGTGATGTGAGATTTGAAAGATAAGAGAGCAACTGCATCTCCTGAACTTTGAACTGATGAGATTATAAAATTTTGTGAGAAGAAGAGAATTAAAAGGAATGAAGAAAAAATTCTCAGCCAAATTGTTAGAGCCATGGATCTCTATGTTAACTGTAGATGTGAACTAGCAGGAGATATTCTATATATATATATATAGACGTATAAATGGAGAAAGAAGGAGCTTGGCCATGAAGCATCTCAGATTGACTTGATCCCTTCACGCCGGCCATTAAATATATTCCATCTGCAATTCAGCAAATAATTTTGAATTTCTTGCAGTCCAAACAAAAAAAAAAAGCCTTCGGCTTACTTGATTCTTTCGAGATACCTTTATCCAGAAACCCTAAAACATACAAAATAAACGGATAGTGGCTGCTCGGACTGTTTGCGCTGTCCCGACGTCACCAACACCTCCTCGCCCCGCCCAAGTTGATGTTTTAATAGGAAGAAGAAGAAGTCTCGGTGGCCGAGCAATAAAGAATGCACCAAACAGGCTGCAGTCGACAGCAAGAACT
This sequence comes from Dendrobium huoshanense, assembly GCA_016618105.1. Lineage (NCBI taxonomy): Eukaryota > Viridiplantae > Streptophyta > Magnoliopsida > Asparagales > Orchidaceae > Dendrobium > Dendrobium huoshanense. Next base: position 2,389,553 of record CM028351.1, on the reverse strand, counting down.
GCAATCCAATCAGCTGCCAAGTGTTGGGCAATTGTAGGGTCAAGAAACGGTGAGGCTGGGATTCTCTGAAGGCTTCGAAATGTGTTCGAAGTGCTGGGACGGCGACTCCTCTTGTGTGAGAAGGAAATCAACAGGAGAAGGGAGTCCCTGAAAACGAAAGAAGGTCAAAGCTATTCCCTCTGTTCGGCAACAGCCCGTGCCCGTGTCTTCCTTTCTCCAAGCCGAACTACACTGAGAAGGACTCCCTAAGCTCCTCTCCTCCTACGGTTTCACCCAGCCGAGAGCAACCAAAGCTCCTTCTCTCAGCCGAACTACCCTACTGATTTTTTTCCATCTCACGCTTGGTTTAGTTTTCTGGAAAAGCCCCGAACACGGAGAAATTATTCGGTTCGGACACCAGACTTGTTCAATGAAAATTTGCTACATCACCTATTACTTGGTATTGAGCTCAGTATTGGGCAGTACCAAACAAAGCAGTATCGAGCTCAGTACTGCTCGGTACTCAATACTTCTTAGTACCGAGCTTAGTACTGCTCGATATTGTGAATACTGAATGTAAATTGTGTCAGGTGTCCGAACCCAATAATCTCCCTAACACAAGAAGAAGAAGAGCTACCTCGGTTTTTCCCGGTCGCTGGTGGGCATCCCACAGCCCGACAACACAGTACTCATACCCATGCAGCCACCTATACCCAATGTGCATGAATGAGTATAGACCTATGACCTCGTGGTGGGTATAAGTGTGTACTCAACATCAATTGATAAATCGATTTACATTGTTAATCACCGTATGCAACATATTACTGTAATCTTACTAAGCAGTGCACAGTACTAAACCGTGTTGCGACCATGATAAATTTTGATATGGGGCTTGAAAGTTTGTATTTAGATCAACGGGCAACAAGTTTCACTGTCATCAGTCTATGACGGATTGCATTCAAAAAGCGTGGAAAGAGGGTGGGTATGGGTGGATAAGTTTTCCTGAAAGTCATCATAGGTGGACATAAGTGGGTGAACCCAAGATACCCAACCAGTATCCCATGTAGGGCTTTACTCAATGGTTACAAAAACTCTGTTTTAAGAAGTAATAAAAAAGTTATCCCAAATGAAGCCTTAGGGACGACTTTCTTACTGATTCTTAAAGCAATTTTTTAGTACCACAATTTTAAAAAAGCCAGGTAAAGCGCAGGTGAAGCGCAGGCAAAACCCACTCAAAGCGCACCTAAAACGCACTCAAAGCGCAGTCAAAAGCGACAACTTTTTATTGGAGGTCCAAATCTATCATGTGCGTCCAATGACCAGATAATTTGCCCTTTCTTTGGGACAACTTTCTTGTTTTTTCTTAAAATCGATTATTGATAAAAAAAAATTAAAATTTTTATATAAAAACCTGCTTTAAATAGCAATAAAAAAATTATCCCAAATAAAACCTTAATATTTTACAACTTACATGATTGGAAGATATATATCCACTAAAATTATTGTCATACAAAATAAAGAATATGCAAACTATTTTACAGTATATTTACTAATTTACACATTTAATATTTAAAACTTTATATTTATATATAGAGTATCAAAATATTTAAGTCATTAAAAAAGACAAATAAAAAAAATACATTTATTTTAGATAAATTAATAGTAATCATATGTTTAACAAGCTTTAAAAATTAAAAATATTATATTAAAAAATCTAAATATTTCTACATCAGTTATGCTAGCCAGTACATATTCTCTTTCCTTCAGAATGTCTCTCAATCAAATGGATATAACTAATTTGTAGTCAAATATACAAATACACCCAAGGCATGAATAATATAAACATTTGAAGTAAACTAAGGCTTTGAATACATCAAAGCAGGAACAAACTGGTTCTCAAGCTCCATCTTCATGTTTGTTGGCTCAAGATCAACTGCCATGGAAGCTTTCTCAGATGCCTGGAATACAATAAGAAGACCATTTCATACATCTAAGCTGTATCATATAATGTGCTACAGTAAAATATATATATTTAATGTGCTACAGAAACTTTGCATCATGAATTCTATATTAATCTGCTGGATTTAAAGATTAGTGATGCAGAAGTAAATTTAATAGATATAAGACACCTTCAGCAATGGCAGATCCTCAGCCATGGGCTCAGCACCTTTGACAAGTTCTGAGGCAACTCTAAGAGCATCCTGAAGACATCCACAGAATGGCTAAGTAATGGGAGAAAGATCAAGCAATTGATTCTGTTCTAACAGGTAGACAATCAAATGTGAAAAACTAACATTCTGCAACCCATCCATAAAATCATGAGACAATAAGATATAATCATATAGTTTTCTTTTTTTTTGTGATGAGGAACCGTCCGCTGCCACGTCCGGCTTTGCCGAGCGTGTTTGGTGGTCTGTAAACCCCGGCCGACCTACCGGGCCACCCACACTACTGTACCTGCTTAGGGGCCTCAAATGAAGGGGAGCTGCCGCTTGAGGGGGATCGAACTCGAGATGGGGGGTTCCCATCCGAGCATGCCCATCAACCAAGCTAAGCATCGGTGGATTAATCATATAGTTTCAGTCAGGTGCAAAGGCAATCATTCAAGAAAACAGTATGAAAACAGAGATTTGCCTAAACAGCCAAATATCTGGAAATAGGGAGAAAGCCATGGTGATGGGATGATATGCCTAGCAAAATATAAAATTATCAGAAGGGTTATATAAATTAATTCCCCGATAAAATCAGCTCAGGAAAAGATATGCAGCAATTAAGCAATTCCTAAGAAAAAATATCTTTTGCACCTTGAAAACTTTATTAGATGCACTAGAGTGAACTTGAACTCCATTATGCCGTCAATGAAAAAGTATTGCACAATGCAGGCTTCATTTGAAATGGCTTTCTTACTGCTTCATAGAGCAGTTTTTTAGTACAAAAATTAAAAAAAAAAATTATACTAAAAACTGATTTAAGAAGTAGAAAGAAAGTCGTCCCAAAAAAAGCCTCAAACTTCATATGTCCGTTAGAATAGCACCTAAAAACAATTCTTCTTGCTTTTAAAATCTTAGAGTTGAGAAGAAGTCTTCATAATATGTCCAAGACAATAGCTTTCCTGTTAGAATTCTCAAAGACCTTCAAACTTTTTGAAAGTTTACATTTCACTATGAAAAAGCATAAGAGAAATAATGAGAACCAAAGAGTACAACATCAAAGTGATAGGAAATGTAATTATCTTCTTATAGTGATGACATCTTTTGAAAAAGACATGTTCTGATTCAATAGGTTGCATGCAAAAACCTATATATAAGTTGACCTTATTTCACACAGCCAGAAGTATTATTCAGTTTACAAATTTCTATCCATTAATAAAAAAAAGTCATTAAGATTTATATATAAGAATCGAAATAAGTTAAAAGAGTTACCTGATCATTCAATTCATTTTCAAAATTTTCCCTTTTAATTTTGACACTCTGGATATTGTTTGAAACAAATTTTCTGCAAGAAAGTGTGATCCGTTAGAAGACAATAATGGTAATGTATGATGACAGAAGTATCTAGAGAGGGAAAGAGAAAAAGAGAGAGAAAGAGAAAGAATGAGAGGTCGAGTTTAGGTTGTAAAAGATGAAGAGATCACCGAGGTATTTCATCTAGATGCCTCATATCATCCATGTCCATATAGGAGTCTGGATCATTCCTTTCATCTGGATCATCCTGATCTTCATCTGGCTGTAAATAGACAATAAATTAAACAAAACCCACTGAGTCATAAAACCAAATTTCTTGAGAAATTCACACAAAACGCAAACAAAGGTAACATCTCCTTTGATGGACCGATTCCTACTCTTAGTTGAAGCTCTCCAATGTCCTATACTAGCCAGGAGGGGGTCTAATATTCTCTTAGACTCTTAGTATTCAGTGACAAATACCAAAAAAGCAATTAAAAAGACCTCAACAGTGTTAGCACTTACATAATCATTATCCACACTTCCAAGTAATTTCACACAAGATATGACAGACATAAACGTTTCCGCATAGGAGATATGGGGAGGATAAGTTTCGCTACAATGTGACCGAAATGTTGATAAGTTTCATCAGAATAATATCAACTAACCACTTAGGCTTTATTTGGGACGACTTTTTTATTGTTTTTTAAAGCAGCTTTTTAGTTAAAGAATTTTAATTATTGTACTAAAAAGTTGCTTTAAGAAGAAGTAAGAAAGCCGTCCCAAACGAAGCCTTAGTTTATTTTCGCCCGTAGCAATGTTTAGCCCGATCCGCATTCCCATCAAAAAACAATGAGATGGTCATAGATATGCCAATGCTGTAGTTTTAATTGGACAGAGTAGTGGAGCTGATCAAGGCAATTGAGCTTAGAAATTCGTTCCAGTCTTTCAAAAACTAGATGGAAGAGAGTAAGCAAAAATTATTAAACTTCAAGCAATAGAGAAATGAAAAAATAATGTAAAGGAAAATGTGTGTCTAACTCATAAATCAAAGGTGGAAGAAGTAACGAGGCAATCCCATAGCCATATAGCTAGAAAAGCTCGTCCAATGGGTGATAATCAATTGGCAGTAGACTAAACTATCAGTTATTGAGATAACTCATAAATGAGGCCTAATATGGAAGTAAAAGTACAGTATATTTCTCAAAAAAAAAAAATAAAGAAAGAAAGAAATGCAAGCATAAAACTCTATTGGGAAGTAAAGCGACCAATTTTCTAAGTTTTATCAAAAAGACTTTATTATTCAGTTGAACTCCTTATTAAATGAAATATGTTGCCCACCACAAAATTTTTATCATTTGATGCTTCAATTGCAAAAGAAAATTGTGATTTTAATTGCATAGTGTTCAAAATGGCCTTGAATTAAATGCATTGATTGTTTATGAACTTTAGAATGTATTTGGTGATTTTGATTAGTGAAACACAATGTAAAACTAGCCTCTAAAGAGTCATGTACATGTCATGCAATCACTAGTTTAATATGCTTGATGAATGTTCAAACTGATAAAAAATTTTAGTGAAGCTTCATCTATGAATAATTTTCATAGCATAGAAGAAAAGCAATAGTTTGATATTAAAATGAACATTTTCCTACTGAGAGAAGAAAAGTCAATGTCACACTCTCGACTTCTCCTAATTTAATTTTTATATCTTTCCTTTTACAAAATCTTCATATTCAAGATCACAATGTTGATATAATTTCAAACATAAAAATAACTTGTAAATTAAGTTTCATCAATTTGTATAATAACCTAAAGAATGTGAGAAAAGTGACGATAATTGGATGGTACATTGAAGCCCTCTTAAAAACCAAGTTAAACCCATGTATTTTACCAATTCAAACCATCCACCATATGATAAATGTCATCATGAACTCATGCTTTTGATTATGCCACACTTGAAAGTCTCTGCACTCTTAAGTCGCAATTATCTTCTTAAGCAAAACGAGTAATCCACTGAGAATTTTTTATACGTTCAGATGATGAACAAGCTATTAAAAAATCTTGAATACATGCATACCACTAATTTTGAATATGTAAAGAAAAATGGGAATTTTTTTCTTATAATTAAAAGTTGCCCTGCGTAGTGGGATAAAGGCTTGATGTTTTTGTTTTGTATAATTAAAAGTTATAACATCAAAATCTGATTGCGAGAAAATTTAAGCTTCTGCCTCTCTCCCTCTATTATATATATATATATATATATATATATATATATATATATATATATATATATATATATATATATATATATATATATATATATATATATATATATATATATATATATATATATATATATATATATATATATATTGCATGTAGATCTAATAATATAGGCAAAAGTAACAAAACCAAACATATAAATCTAGAATTCTTTCCCGAACTGGAACTTTTATGAAAAAGTGTTTCTTGATGGGCCAAGATTATTTTACTTAGTGTAAATTAGACCAATGAGACAACCTTTGAAAGTTATTCAGAACATCACAATTAAAAGAATTACAATTAAAATAGAGGAAAATCAGAGTGCAACTAGAAGATTCTGGCATTGAATAGAATTATTACCTCAGGAAACTCTGTATCTGGAGGGCGTTCTTGAAACGGGACGCTGGGAGCATGCCGGAGTCTCGAAAGATTATCTAGAAGTTTTGATCTTATATCTTCTAGCATTTGCCTAGAATTTTTGTTCTCCATGTTACTTGGTGCAACATGAAGAGTGTAATCTGGACCAAAATATTCATAATATTCATGTACAGGCATCTTGTCATCAACTTCAATACCAAGAGCAACTCCTGTCTGTTCAAAGGGGGGAACAAAGTCAATCAGGCAATCCATTCAAAAGCACAATTACCACCGAACAAAATATATAATCCAACAGATCTAAAAAAGAAAAACTTTCAACAACAAAGCTCTCTAATCAAACATAAAATAATAAATTAAATCTGAATGTTTAAACCGTGCAGTAGTAGACAACATAGATCCTAAAAGGCAAAAAAAAATTGCAGTTTTATAGATGAAGTTGGAAAACAAATGTCAAGGCTGGTTGCATTGACATCTTGCTTGTAATATAATCTTCATAACAAATGAGAATGGTTTGTTCAGCTATCATCTTAATTGCCTGTACTAAGATTTTGATGATGCAAGATAAAGGCTTCATTTGGGACGGCATTTTTATTGCTTTTTAAAATAACTTTTTATTTCATTTTAATTTTTTATACTAGAAAGCCGCTCTAAGAAGCAGTAAAAAAGCCGTCACAAATGAAAGCAAAGTCTGGGTTAGAATCTCCTGATTTAACTAATATGATGTATCGCATAGATTTCTGCAAAAAAAAATTGATGATTCATAATCACAAGTCATCAATTAATTCAACAAACTTGTTTTCTTTCAATGCAAATAGGCAATACTTGAATTAAAACCCAATCAATCATAAAATTAATTTGATAAATTCAGTGATGATTTAGAATAACATAAAATGAGAGAGTAATGGTAATTTAATTTTTAAAGATTGGATTTCTAATGTATAAAATTTAAATAAAATCAAGAGCACTAATCAAGTCAATATCAAATTATGGCGATAAAATAAGATCAAGAAACAAAAGTATCAAAATGAGATAAATCCAGCCCCATGTCAGTACATACAAAAATTTTCCCACTCTTTGTGAGCTTTCAATCTCCCATCTCCATAAACTCTGAACCAGTTCCCACCACCCCTCACAAGACCCGCATTCCATATCGCTTGTCTTCAAACTCTACGTACCATTCCTACCATCTAATCACGTCCTAAACTACTAATAATCCAGCCCTCTCGCTCTCCTAATCCTCGCAAATAATCACCTCAACCCTCAACATATCTCAAACTCCAAACAAAACTACCCTATTAGCAATTTTCTTCTACATAGTTCTAAGCCCCTATAAAAGTCCCATCCTTTCTAGCCAATCCAAGCAAAAAGCACATCCTTTAGCCTCCTTTCATCTAGACTACACCAAATAAAAATATTCATCTATCTTCGATAATTCCATCACCTACCACTCCATCAATTTAGTATCAACGTATCAAAGCAAACACAGGAAATAACAAAGACACGAGGTATACCAACATATCATCAAGAAGTTGGCTTTAGCAATTGAGAAGGTTGGTAAGAAATTATTTGTTAGTGGTTATTCTTATTGATTGATAAAGGAGCATACACCACCAAAATTTATTCCTGAGCTTTCATTCATTGTGCAAGTTAGCTGATACCCATTAAGAAATTCAAGTATGCCCTTCATCAATCATTTAACAGCATGAGAGACACATTCAATTTGATGAGGGAGAAGAATACTACAACAACGACTAGCCTTTATCCTACTATGTGGGGTCGGCCACATGATGACAAGGGAGTACAATAATCAAATGAATTTTTTTGCTTAACAAAATGAAATTCCAAGTACAACTTTTTTGATACTGTTATGATTCCATTGAAGAATTCCTTCATCATAACTAATAAAAGGAATGCTTGACACTCTCTCCAATGCCAGTAACCTTGCCTTAAATATAACTTATCAAATATCAAACAAACCTCCTGAAATTGCAATTCAAGGTCAATATGCTTCTATTACTTCCCCAATAATAGTAAGTACTTGCAAAAAATTTAATTCACTCCCTTGCAGGAGCCACATGTGCAGGTTGATCCTCTTCAACCTTTTATGCAACTTACAAAAATCATAGCCATTTTAAGATGGAGGGGTTGGTTGAATGCAAGTGAAGAGCCCAATTTCAAACAAGATAATAAACTTTGCGGAACTTTTCTACAGTTCAAAGAAAAAGTCAAAGTTAAATGGATGATCTTGTCATGACAAATTTATCAAATCATGCATGCATAATTTAAATAAATTTCTAGAATTTCTATTTCAATTTTGTTATGTAATTTCACTGAAATTACAGGTTGAGATGATATTCGACATGCAAAGGTGTCCATGCAACCATCAACTTCATTCTAAACCATGCAAAATTCATCAAATGCAAACTAAGCTAAAAAATGACCCATGCATGGACTCAAATCTTTTGGCTGGCCAACAAAGAAACTCAAGGATCAAGGCTCTCCACATTCTTATAACTCTCCCAAGGTTCATGCAAAAGGAAATTCAAGTGGCCTTTAAAATTTCCAAAAGGCATGCATGGAGAGTGGCTCGGCCCCCTTGATTCCTTCAAACCATCCCCATTAGTTTATTGTCTCTCTATCTTCCTTTATACAATTTTTATTTTCTTTTCGATATAATGTCTATATATGAATGATGTAAAATGAAGTGTAGGAATTTGCAGAGTAATGAAATGTTCATAAGTTATCTTCTTGTTGGAGGAAGTTTAGCAATCTAATCCTTAGAGTTTAGTTTGTGACAACTCAATCCCACTGCTTTAGTGAGGACTGATTTACCTCTTGTTCTATACGTTTACTTTATTGATTCATCAACTTTTACATCTCCTCTCATATTTTGGGATCTCCCTTTACACATTCACCATCCCATGCAATAGTCATCCCACTCTTTGCAAGCCAACAACCTCCCTTTTTCATGAACCAAAAATCAGCTCCTACCTCCCCTCATCGCCTCCATGCACCATACCAAAGGTTCATGCAGTACAAATTCAAGTGGGCTTATCAGATTTCCAAAAGAAACATGCATGGAGAGTGATCCATAAACTATAATTTCATCATTCCATCACCCACCAATCCATCAGATGAGCTTAATATTGTACCCAAAGAAATGACACATGCAACTTGCACTCAAGATTGAATACTAAAAAGAGAGATTGTATTCAACCATAGTTCCCCATTATATGCCTCAAAACATCTATTTATAGAATTCGCATCCCAGGCCTGTAAATATGATTGGCTTCAAATAAGCTCTATAATTTTTTTTTTATATTAAGTGGTAACCGCAATTTGAAATGACCTGAAATTCCCATCTACACCAAAACAACCATCATGCCATGAAAATAGAAGCCCTCAAGTCACAATCAAAGCACACAAGCCTAAAAAAAAGCACATAACACCCTTAAACCTCAATTCACAGGATCTAGATAGACAATTGAAACTGCAAGCCACAACTCCTGCAATAGATTGGGGTGCAAGCCTTGCATAACAAAACCTAAGGATAAATCCAAAGGATCACCCATAATTTCAAAAGACAAGGCCAACAACCAATACCCAAGCAACATAACAACCATACCCAAACAGACTAAAGGAAATAATCCGAGAATCATAGCTTCATAAATCTAGAAATCGAAAAACTACACACACCAACTACTACACCTCCTCCCCCAACGCCATAGAAGAACAAAGCTGACAAGACCGACATATTCACCACACTTAATTGTGTAACTTAGCTTAAATCAAATTAAGATTTAAACGAACTCTACTCATACAAATTAGCCTACTACTTAGAAATAAAAGCCATCCCTACCTCTGATTCCCAATATGTTGAAGAAATTAACTTGATAGCTAACAAAAATGAGAAAAAAGATCACTGCTACAATCACCATAGATCGCAATGGATAGTATATAATTCTATTTAAGACAGTAACACCTCAGCAAATAAACAAAATTGATAGATTGTTCAAGAAATGTTGCAATCTAGCTAGCATTGAACATACAATGATAATGAGCCACTTAGTGTAATATAAGAAAAGGATGTCTTAGCTCAAAAGCGATTACATAAAAACTAATATTAGAAAATCAAAATTACATGGAAACCAATAAATATGTAGAATGACCTTTAAGCAAATTATAATGTACTAAACAGATGAATCAATATCTCCATTGGACTTAGAATGCTTAGAAATCACATTAGAAAACTGAATGTTGTAAAACGGTAGCATGAAAATTTTCCTCCCATAAAGCGCGAATTATATGAGAAAAAAAATAGATGTTGCCAAATTAGAGGTTTTTTTAAAGAGAATGTTTTCTTCTACAATACCTCATAGCACCAACAGCGAGCAACATTCCTAATTGTGTATCCACCACCACCAAGTAATAAAATGGGCACATTAAAAGATCTCATATATCTAACACATTCCGCATGCCCTTTTATGGAAAGGTTAAAGCAGCCGAGCCTATCTCCAGATAAGGAGTCAGCGCCGCACTGAAGAACTACAGCACCAGGCCTAAACACTTCCATCACTTTTCCCATGATGGGTTTGAATAATGAGTGATAGCTCTCATCATCAATTCCATCATCAAGCGGAACATTAAGAGAATAGTACTTCCCTTTCCCATACCCAATGTCACGCACATCTCCTGTTCCAGGAAAATAGTCCCCAAATTTATGAAATGAAACTGTCATTACTCTATCAGTTGTATAGAAGGCCTCCTCAACACCATCTCCATGATGGATATCAATGTCCACATACAGAACACGCTGCAATATGGAAGAAAAAATAAGGAAATATCAGTGAAATGGCGCTACTAAAGTAGTTGCATGGGATTCCTAAATAAGTTCAAAAGTAACACACAAACTTACAACAATCGCAATAATAAAATGATGCAAGCAAATATAGAGACTGATGAAGGAAATTTCAAATCAAATATGTAGAAAGATTATTTGCAAATATGCATGAACTGGTCAAAGATGCAAGAATCTTAGACCGCTGGGCGTGAACAGAACAGATAGAGAACTTGCTCAAGTAAATGATAGCACGCGAGCCAAAGTAACCAACTATGCTTATAATTTTAAAAAAAAAAATTAACTTTTGCAAAGACTCATATAAACTACTGTATGATCTACAAGTCTAATTCTCTCATCAGAATGATTAGTTATTGAACATAGCAATTAACAGGGTAAGTTGAGTTTAGCTCATCTTACTATATGATGTTTCCTTGCTTGAACTCAAATCTAATGTTTTTTTTTTTGCATTATTAAAAGAAACATGTTTAGCAACAAACTTGAGAGATTTCAATTTTTTTTGCCTAGGCTTAAAATGCTTTTGTCTCACCAATATATCATTTTGATTGCCAATTTTAGTAAATATTAAATTTGGAAAAAAGATCAAAATGGTCATAATTTTGGTCCTTTTCTCTATTAGATATTTAGCAAAAGTCAAAGACATTTACAGGCTTACAGCCACTGCTACAGACTTGTAGCCCAAGGTTTTGGTAATAATAATAATAATGAAAATGATAATAATCTTTGCACATATACAAATTTGAGAATTCAACAAATCAAATGTGTCAAACTTCTAGTTATTTCAATCTTAAATTAATCGATCATCTTCATTCATAAAGAAATAATCACTCATTACGGCCTATATTGTTGTGTCCAATGATTTAACCAAGTAAGTACCATGATAGACCAGTCAAGGTAATTACAAAGTTCAAACAAATACCATTCAATATAACAGAAGGCCATGCCATAACCCAAGCTTCAGCTTATTGTGACTCTTGCAAAGCTAATTACATCTCCAAATGTCAATGATTCATTAAGTTCCTTATTCATTGGATTATATAAGAGTAATTTTATTCACAACAAAGGCAGTTAGACACAATAAGCAAGACAGATCAACAGAACCTTGGGTTTTAATCTAGCATAGGAACATCTTACTACATGATTAGAACTCGTTCGTAGATGCCCATCAAAAGGGACTTGCAAAATGAGTAAATTTCCAAAAAATCATAAAATCCACTGCTGCATTAAATGGCAAGAATAGATGAGCCTCATAACGCCTAATTTCAGTCGTCATTAAGGTTTATGTGCTCCTAAATTCTTCTGATTAAATCTTATAAGAATTACAACCTGAAAATTGTTTGGCACAAAGATACTTAAATCTTATAGAATCATGTTAAATTGTTTGACGGTTTATTTCAAAATGTAAGAATTATGAGAGGAAAAATCCTTAAATCCTGTAAATGATAGGATTAATAAACCCTAGCTTTTACAAATAATAGGCTTCACATAGATTTATCAAAACAGAAGGATTTAAAGTCCGCAAACTTTATATTTCAAGATATAATCTAAATGTTGCTTAAATAATGTCTAAAATAGGATACCAAACAGTCCCTAAATTCATTTTGTTTTCATACCAATTATCATAAATATCCTAATCCCAACTATTTGGGGTATGCTTAATGAATCCACATTCATTTACTTGAGATGTTAATTCTTATATTGTACAAACTATTTGGTAAACACCAAACCATGTTATCTTTGGTGAATCTATTTACCTACTTAATCCTTCCACATTTTTTTTACTCTTCTTATTGGTGCATCATCTACCCTTATTTTGCATGTCAAAGTCACCATAGTCTATTTTCTCCAATTTATTTTCAATAGGTGTCACTCTCACAATTCCTCTGGTAAAATCCTATCTTAACCTGATCTTCCTAGTTGTAATACAAATACATCTCAAAATCCTTAGTTTCATACATAAGTAAAAATATCCAGAAACCAATAACACTACACGGAAAGGATAAATATTGTAAATTGCGATGCAAATTCATGATATGTTGAGAAATTACAAGAGAAGAAGCTAAAGAGCTAGCGAAGAAACAACACCTCGTGCTTTTTTAGGAGCTCAAGAATGGCTAGTACAATATCATTCACGTAGCAAAACCCCGAGGCCTCACATTTCTTGGCATGGTGAAGACCGCCCGCCCAATTGACGGCAATATCATGCCCATGGTTGAGTTTCACAGCACCCCCAACCGAACCTCCTGCATAAGTCTGACAGAAGCTGTACAGACCATCAAAAACAGGACAGTCCTCGCCAACATTGAACCGCTTAAGAGCTCGAATTTGATCCTGCTGCGTCTCCGGCGTGATGGACCGGAGGAAGGAAACATAGTCGTCGGCGTGAAAGCGACAGAGGTCGCGTTCCCGAGCTGGATTCGGCTTGTAGACCTGCATGTGCTGTAAAAGACCGTAGTGCGCTAGCAACGCGTGGGTCATACGGATCCGATGCGGTTTCATCGGGTGACCTTGTCCGTAGTAGTAATTCCCCACCTCAGAGTCATAGAAGTAGCATACCTTGCGCTTCGTCGCGTCCGGCCCAGACGCCAGCGAGTTCCCGCTGCCGTCCATGCCGATATTGACGACGACGCCGCCGCCGCCCACGCCGGAGTAAGAAAAAAGGTTTCTTTTTTGAGAAGTTTTCTCTTTTTGTTGCGCAGCAGTAGAACTTTCTCGACTTTGGAAACCCTAACCCTAACTAGTGGAAGATTACGCGGCAACGAGGTGAGAGCAGCGGGAAGATCCACTCGGGCCTGAAGAAAAGAAATTCCAAGTTCTCCTGCTGCATCTGGAAAAGGGTAGATTTTTTAACCTATCATAAATTTGTATATATTTATGCATTAATATAAAAACTTTTAAATTGAATTATATAATATTTAAATCTTTAAATTCTATCAAAATTATCCTTGATAGTTGATATTAAAAAAAATTAAATTTAGAATAATTTGAACTCCCTTTTTGACAAATTTATAATCGATTGACCATCTTGATGCAATGAACTCATCGATATCACAAGTGATCTGATCAGAATTCAAATGAATCCAACTCAAGCCCTTAAAGCATAACTGTAAGCTTCAGAACATTGATCATAAGACAAAATTATCTCTAATTCTAGCATGTTTATAGTCAAATCAAGCGGCACAATAAAACTAAACTAACGAGCATATAATCATTTAATTATACAATCATTTTTTATTTATTTTTATAATCATTTAATTATACAGCCATTGATATAATTAAATGTTGAATAAATGATCTATGATAAAAAGAATCTATATGGACCATTCAATTGAGTGGTTTAAATTCTAATGAAATTTATTCAATTGCTCCTCTCCTCTCAAAAAAAAAGCTATAAATAGAGTCACATATGAATAATGAAGCACAATATGAGGCTTTAGCTATTAGCTTTGCAACTAGCATGCACTATAAAAAACTACTAGTGACAATAATAATTCATAATTAAGAAATCTTGCCATGCACATAAAATCCACTGCTGCTAAAAAAAGTGTCACCGATGTATGTTCATGATGTTCTTTTACATCAACATTCGTACTCGCTTTAACTAACACTAACATGATGACCCTTTGAGTGTGTGTATCTCAAAAGGTCGTAATTTTATTATTACAAACAAAGAACTCAATGTACAACGATAGTGTAACAATCTAACCCAACGGGATTCTCAACATGTTGAGCTGTGACAGATAAATCTAAATATCTTGGTTTTGAAATATTTCAGATTCTCTTTCAATATACATTATAAAATAAATAACAAACTACATAGCTACTAAAACATCCAGAGTATTGAAAATAAACTCATCTACAAAATTTCTTTTATTTCAACAAAATGTATATACAAGATATAAATTATAACACATATGTACATAAATAGAAAGCGAAGCACAATATAACTAAAGTTAGATGTGAATGTACAAAAATCAAAATAGATAAATGTCTATAAACTTAAATCAGATACTGAATTGCTAATCAACAAGCTCATTTCCTTTCCCATATCCTAAAAATAGAATGCAAAACTATAGTGAGATACAACAGCTCAGTAGGCCTCAAACACGATTTAAATTTCCAAATAATTATTTTAATAAATATTTCTAAAATATTTAAATGAATATAATAAAATATTGTATTGAGCAAAATAATAAGAGTTGTAATCCAATATTTGAATAATAATACTGAGTAGTTAAATAAATGAAATTTATATCGCTGAACTATTTATAACAATTTTCTCCGAACTTAAATAGAATCTTACAGGATTCTAGTCCCTTATAATTCACTTTCATAGCACATAACAATTTATATCAATTTTCTTCAAATCCAGGTAGAATCTCAAAGGATCATGACCCCCCTTATGACTATTTTTATACTCAAAACATCACGATACGACTTATAATCACCAAAATATTTATGATCTCATACATAATTTCAGAAGATATTGACCCCTTATAACTCCCTTTCATATCACATAAAATACATATTTCATCACATTATAGCAATTAAACATAATTGAGCATGATAATTGAATAATTTTCTATACAATAGGCAATAGAAAATCTTATTGAGCAAAATTCACAGTTTTAAAACATACTCAAATTATCAAAGATTATGTAAAACATTATCTCAAAACTTTAATTATGCAACAACATTTTTTTTCAAATTATTTCCTATTAAAAAAATCACTTAATTGTCAAAAAAATTTATATAAAATTTTCAAAAATTACTCATTCAAAATCTCAAACTTTCTATTGTATGAGTTATATCATGGTGGATATATTTATTTTTTTAATAGATATTATATTTCAAATGTTATTGAAATTTAATTCGGAACAAATAATTTTTCTTTATGGCTAAATAAATAAACAATAACTAAGACTTAAACGTTGGATTGAAGAGAATGCAACAAAAGTTATCAGACTTTGGATGAATCCCGCAAGAAAAAAAAAAAACAAAAAAAACTGCTCATCGTGGCCACGTTTGCACGTCCACAGCATCCGACAGTTGGTATCCAATTCAATTCAATTCAATTCAATTCATATAAAAAAAAATTCAAAGGAGGTAGTTTGGACAGTAAGAAGAGATTGAGTTTCTCTGGCTTGGCTCTAGGGTTTTCTGCTCGGCAATCCTGCATTGTCTCTCAGCGAATTGAAACAACTAATCAATCGCAAGTCCTCACCTCCGTTCGGCTTCCGCCTCCGTCAACCTCACGCAAGCGAAGTCCGACCCAGCCGCCCGATTTCCTGTTCGTTTGGCTCACGCAAGGTAGAAGTCCGCCTCCTACGCGACTCCTGAACGGCACGGCTGAATTGATCACGCCTCGATCGCCCTAACCGTCCAAGTCCCTATTCCGTCTCCGGCGAAGCCTCTCTTCCGATCAGACGAGCCTCCGTGCGACACCAAACCGCGCCTACCTGCTCTGTGTGTTCGGCCAAGAGGCCTCCGGCGAACAAAGCGAACCCCGCCTTCCTGCATTTTGGCTTTTGCTTGGTCCGTTCCAAATGCCCAAGCCTGAGGGCATCTACAACCGAAAATCTCATTTTTCACTTCAAAATACGGTGAAACTAAAAAATGTAGTGATTCATCTTCAATTGAATTCCATTTTATCATGTAATGATCGCTCTTCTTTCGCGCGTTTATTCAACAAGTTCAGTAGATACCAAAAAATGTTGAAGATGAACAATGCAACGTCAATATTGACGTCGTACTGTCCATCCGCAATGAAATGACGTAAGAATAGACGCTCGGTTGGAGCGACAGAAGTACGACAAACAGTTATTTGTCGTTACATTGGAGATGTTCTATGATTTTTTGAGTTCAAATAGACAACACAGAGGAAATGGATATATCTTAATTATTTATTATTAAAAGAACAATATTAATAATTATTATTATGATTTTATTATATTTTTTATAATGATTGTTATAAATTACTTTAAAAAAAAAGTAAGCTAATGCACATCGTCATTAAATTACAAGAATCCAAGGAAGTTCAGGGGTTGATTCGGTCCCCCGAAACCCTCGACCGTCGATCTAATCTGACCGAGGGGTCGAAGACATGAAGAAACTAATGGGATTGATTCATTCACCCAATCTCCTCGCCATTGATTCGCTCCAGCCGAGTCGAGCCAAAAGGGCAAATGTCCTCTCTTACCTCCCAAAGCCATGAGGGGATGCCAGAAGGCTGTCAAAATGTTCCCAAAAATTATGGACTTAAGCAAATTGGAGAGCATTCAATTAATTTAAAAATTCACAATTAAAATTCAAGTGATCAATCAATCAAAATCTAAGTGTTTAATAATTCATTAAAACATGAAGTAATTAACTAATCCATTTAAGCAACAATTAATTAAGCAATTAATTAACTAAGACTCAATTGAAACCGAAAAAACAAAAATCTCAATCATTTTTTAAGTTTTAATTTGAAGTTCAATTTAATAAGAAATTTGAAATTCGAGCTGTTTTATTAGTTCGATTTAACTACTTGTATATCAAACCTAATTAATTAAAAAAAATCCTTTTAATCAATTGGTTTTAAAATATCTGATTAAAAGTGTTGCGTCCTGGAGTATTCGCGACGGTAAAGAAATATATAGTTTAATGTCTTAGCATTGTACGAATATCCATCACACAATCAGATAAGTGAGAGGGTGTAACATTCATAAGAGACACCATAGTTTTTACATGGAAAACCCCTGAAAAGGGGGAAAAACCACAGGGTCAGGCCCAGTTTGAATGAATCCACTAGTATTTGTAATCGATTACAAATGAGCCTTTCTTAGGGAGAAGGCATTGGCTTGATGTCACAAATGTACATCATATAAAGTGCATTACATGGTGGGAGTTACAATAGATGTATTTGTTTTGTCAGCACAACCATAGTCGATAGGATGTAGGTTGGAAAGATTGTTGTTTGGTGATGGACGTCGGAGTGACCATAGTAGGCGACGGAGGTCGGGAGGACCGTAGTCGGCAGGAGACCGGGGTCTGAAAGATCGTTGTCTGGTGATGGAGGTCGGAGTGACCATAGTAGGCGACGGAGGTCGGGAGGATCATAGTCGGCAGGAGACCGAGGTTTGAAAGACTGTTGTCAGGTGATGGAAGTCAGAGTGACCATAGTAGACGACGGAGGTCAGGAGGACCGTAGTCGGCAGGGGACCGGAGTCTGAAAGATCGTTATAGTAGGCCGATACTCTGGTAGAACTCTAGGCATCAGGTAGTGGTCTAACAAAAGTCCGGGCCTCAGGTAGTGTCCTGATGGAGCACACGGCCTTTAATGATGATCTGACGAAGGCAAGGGCCTCTGGCGAAGGTGAGAGCCTCTGGTGGAGGTGAGGGCCTCTAGCGAGGTGAGGGTCTCTGACGAAGGTGAGGGCCTCAGGCGAAGGTGAGGGCCTCAGGTGAAGGTGAATGCCTCAGGTGAAGGTGAAGGCCTCAGGTGTTGGTGAGGGCCTTTGGCGAAGGTGAGGGCCTCAGGTAAAGGTGAGGGCCTCCGGTGGTGGTCCGGCGAGGCTCCAGCGGTGGTCTGACGAGACTCCTGCGGTGGTCCGTCGAGGGTCCGGTGGTGGTCCGACGAGGGTCCGGCGGTGGTCGAGGAGGAGCTTCTTCCTTCTCTTCCTTCTCTTCTCCTCTTGCTTCGATCCCCCTTTCAAGAGAAATGAGGGGTCAATTTATAGATTTCTGGAGTGGCATGTCCCGTAAATAGGTGAGAGATCAAGGGTAAATGGGGAGTGGTTGGATGGACGGCCGATATTGAACCCCTTGATCATGAACCGTTCGTCAGGCATTTAAAGGCCTTAATGATTTTGGAATTCGACGATCTTGGGCTCGTTGGATTTGTCTCCTTGAGCCGCTCGATTCGAGTATAAGCTCGTTAAAATCGGAGACTGTTTGGTAACTCAAATTGTGGTTTGAACCTTCCAACAGCACTTCAGGTCCTTGATTTGGACCCATTTGGGCTCGGATTGAGTCGAATTTGGTGTCGTTGGGTTCGTATTTTCGAGACGCTCAGTTCTACTATAAGTTTGCTGAAATCAGAGTTTAGATTATCCCAATTTAAATTTTGGAAGTTTCCAATTTGATTTTGCATCGAGATTTGTGCCTGATCAAGATAATTTTTGGAGGACATATCAGTTGCCCCCCTATTTTCGGACGTCGAAGCTTCAAGAGTCCAAAAATATATGATACAACACTTATAATTGATCAAATTGTTGAAAAGTATCAAAAAATTTCTTTCCGAAAAATATAAATTTGCTCAAACTCGGTCATAGAGGGCCCGTTAAGCTCCGAAAGTGTCAAAATTGAATCCAAAACGTCGAAAAACCTTTTCGAGGACCCCAAAAATGTTCAATTTGAACTGTTTGGCATGAAAATAGAGCTTCGAACTTTTGCTACAGTAACTATACTGCAGTGACGGTTTACTGCATTTCTTCATATGGTGCAACCGTTACTACAGTATTGTGCTACAGTTCAGTCGCTACAGTATTTTCAGCATAATGAAAGTTGATTTTTTAAATTTTGTCTGCTACAGTGCGAATGCTACAGTACCACGCCCAAAAAATATTTCTTTTTTGGCTGAGAGAGAGAGTGGGAGAGAGTTATTTTTATTTTTCTCTCCCATAACTTCCCCTCTAGCCTATAAATAGACCCCTCATAGGGCCTTAATCCTTGCACCTTCTCTTTTTCTCCCTCTATTCTTACAATTGAGGTTTTCTCTTGGTTCTCCAAGGCCCCTTTCTTTGCAAGGAAGTCCGGAGATTTTTCCTTCTCTCTCTATTCTTACAATTGAGGCTTTTCCTTGGTTCTCCAAGGCCCCTCTCTTTGCAAGGAAGTCCAGAGATTTTCCCTTCTCCCTCTCTACTTTGAGAGATTATGTGGAGTTTTGATGTTTGGTGGTTAGCAATAGAGGTCGGATAGACCGTTGTAAGGAGGGAGGTTGAAATGACGAGCAAACATCCGATGTCGGGTAGGAGTCTAACAACGGACAGAAATCCAACGAAAGGTGGAAACTTGGCGTCGAGTAGAATTCTGACGTCAGGGAAAAGTATGATGATGGGTAGAAATTCAACGTCGAGTAAAAGCCCAACGAAAGTTCATTGACGGGCAGAAGTCCGGCAAAGGGTAGTAGTCTGACGACATGCAGAAGTCCGTAGTCGGGTAGAGGTACAGTGTCAGGTAGAAGACCGACGAAAGTCCGTCGACGGGCAGAAGTCCGACGACGGTTAGTAGTCCAATGACAGGCAGAAGTACGTTGACGAGAAGAAGTCCGACGACGGGGAGAAGTCTGACATCGAGTAGAAGTATTATCAGGTAGAAAACCGACGAAAGTTTGTCAACGAGCAGAATTCTGACGACGAGTAGAAGTCCGCTGACGAGCAGAAGTCCGATGACGGGGAGAAGTCCGACGTCGAGTAGAAGTACTGTCGGGTAGAAGACCGACGAAAGTTCTTCGACGAGCAGAAGTCCGATGACGGGTATTAGTTTGACGGTAGGAAGAAGTCCGGCGTCGGGTATTAGTCTGTCGAAAGTCCTGCAATGCAAAAGTTCAGCGACAGGAGGAAATTCAACATTAGGTAGAAATTTAACTTTGAGCAGAAGCCCGATGGAAGTCCATTGATGGCATTATGGTGATGTTAACCAAGGATGTATAATCTATCAGAAGTTGTTTGTCAGAGCCTTTGCTCGACGATATTAACCGATATTGGATCCACCAATGATGTAAGACCTATCCAAGGTTATATGTCAGAGCATTTGTCCGATGACGTTAACATGTATGGAAGAGATTGAGATAATCCACCAAGGATGTAGGACCTTTCCGAGATTGTATATCAGAGCATTTGCTCGACAATGTTAACCTGTGCGAAAGAGGTCGGAAGAATCCACCAAGGATGTAAGACCTTTCTGAGGTTGTATGTCGGAGCCTTTGCTCGACGACGTTAACCTGTGTGGAAGAGGTTGAGAGAATCCACCAAGGATGTAAGACATTTCCGAGGTTGTATGTCGGAGCCTTTGCTCGACGACGTTAACCTGTGTGGAAGAGGTCGGGAGAATATGCCAAGGATGTAATACCATTCCAAGGTTGTATGTCGGAGCCTTTGCTCGACGACGTTAACCTGTGTGGAAGAGATCGAGATAATCCACCAATGATGTAGGACCTTTTCGAGGTTGTATGTCGGAGCCTTTGCTCGACGACGTTAACCTGTGTGGAAGAGGTCGGGAGAATCCACCAAGGATGTAAGACCTTTCCGAGGTTGTATGTCATAGCCTTTGCTCGACTACGTTAACCTATGTGGAAGAGGATGAGAGAATCCACCAAAGATGTAAGACCTTTCTGAAGTTGTATGTCGGAGCCTTTGCTCGACGACGTTAACCTGTGTGAAAGAGGTCGAGAGAATCCACCAAGGATGTAAGACCTTTCCAAGGTTGTATGTCGGAGCCTTTGCTCGACGACGTTAACATGTGTGGAAGAGGTCAGTAGAACCCACCAAGGATGTAAGACCATTCTGAGGTTGTATGTCAGAGCCTTTGCTCGATGACGTTAACCTGTGTGGAAGAGATCGAGATAATCCACCAATGATGTAGGACCTTTCCAAGGTTATATGTCGGAGCCTTTGCTCGACGACGTTAACCTGTGTAGAAGAGGTCGGGGAATCCACCGAGGATGTAAGACCTATCCGAGGTTGTATGTCAGAGCCTTTGCTCGACGACGTTAACCTGTGTGGAAGAGGTCGAGAGAATCCACCAAGGATGTAAGACCTATCCGAGGTTGTATGTCGGAGCCCTACTCGATGACGTTAACCTGTGTGGAAGAGGTCGAGAGAATCCACCAAGGATGTAAGACCTATCCGAGGTTGTAGGTCAGAGCCTTTGCTTGATTACGTTAACATGTATAGAAGAGGTCGAATCGGATCCCCTTGGGATCAATTTTGTCTTGATTTGGGAGGGGGCGAATGCCGCGTGTATCCCGAATCAAATATAAATAATGATCTATCTTTAGACCATTATTGCCTTTTTGAGGTCGAGATTAAGATATTGCCTAAGGAGCAGAAGTCCAGCAAGGGATTGTATATAGCTTTCGGAAGTATCCTTGCATTTGTCGAGAGTTCCTTGAAGTATCATATTGATATTTAAAGCATTGGAGGGATCTTCTTGATCATAGTTGGAGTTAAAGTTGCCCCCAGTCCAGATCTAATTTCCATGAAATTTATGAAGCAATGACTGAAATTAGGAAGTTGACATTATGATCTTTTGAGGTTGGAGCAAAATTTGTCCCCAAGTCGGGAATTACTTTCCATGAAATTGATTAAGTAATGACTGATGTCAGGGAGTTTCCATGAACGTCCTTTTGAGATTGGAGCAAAAATTCCCCCCCCCCCCAGTCGAGAACCAGGTTCCCACAGACGGCGTCAAACTGTTGCTTCCTGGAGTATTCACGACGATAGATAAATATATAGTTTAATGTCTTAGTATTGTACGAATATCTAGCACACAATCAGATAAGTGAGAGGGTGTAGCATTCATAAGAGACTCCAGAGTTTTTACGTGGAAAACCCCTGAAAAGGGGGAAAATCACGGGGCTAGGCCCAGTTTGAATGAATCCACTAGTATTTGTAATAGATTACAAATGATCCCTTCTTGGGGAGAAGGCCTTGGCTTGATATCACAAATGTACATCATATAAAGTGCATTACATGGTGGGAGTTACAATAGATGTATTTGTTTTGTCAGCATGACCATAGTCGATAGAATGGAGGTCGAAAAGACTGTTGAAGTTAAAATCATTTAATTAGTAAAATCAATTAACTACTTAAATGACTAAGCCTTAAATTAAACCAATTGAACAATTTTAAAATACGATTCATTTAACAAATTGGCAAATCAACCTAATTTAATTAATCTCAAATCAAAGTTAACTCCTATATAATTTTAAAATACACCTTAACCAACTAATTGAACAATTAGAAAGCTAAGCAATTTAAAATTTAACTAAAACCTAATTAATTAATCTAATTAAAGTAATTAAAATCAAATGAAATGTATGAAATAAAATGTTTACCATAGTCCAATTTATGTGCAAACTCTAACTGTCAGCTCTCCAACAACTCTCTGATTGAGTGACTCTCAAACACAAGCTCTCACAAAGCTCTCCAACCGAACAGCTCTCCAACTAAGCAACCCAAACACAATGCTCGCAACAACCCTGAAACTCTCTCCAACAAGCAACCTCAGACCCTCTCTTGCCTTTAACAATAAGCCCAACTGTAGTTGCAGAGGGCTTCCTAAACAGCCGGCTACGAGCACCTGCAAGCAAGCAAATAAAACTCAACACAATTATAAATAAAAACTTAAATGCTAGAAAAAGTAAGTCTAACCATTACATGCAAAATAAAGTGCTGAAAGTAGAGCAACAAACTACTGTAGTAAAAAACAAACTACAAGCACAAAACAAGACACTAACACTAGCGTCAAGGGAGTAAAGTGTCTAAAGCTATGCCCCAGCTAATTTGAGTCTTATAGGTTACTTTGAACTGGAGTAGTAAATCTTATCGGCAATTCTTCCACTTAATATCTAGGAAGCAACCTAATCCTAACCCCTCTTTGGGCATCTTAATCTATAGGATTAAGTTGTAAGACCTGGCATTTGAGCTACTTCTAAGCGAAGCAGTAAGACATGCATGTTTGAAAACTTCTAAATTAAAGACCCTAAATAAAAAAATGTCAAATCCTAGATTGCCTTATTTATAAGGACTAGGTTGTAAGACCCGCCATGCTGCAACTTTCAATGAAAGCCGTAAGTCTGACTTTAGGGGAAGTTGTAGGTAAAAATAATCTAACATTTAATCCCCAGTACACCTCTAAACTCGGCCACTTTTAATAGAAGCCATAAGTCCGACCCTTGAGAGAAATGCTTAGGTAATAACATAACCCTAGATCTCTTACTAGGGCATCATAGTCTATAGGGCTAGGTTGTAAGACTCAGCTATGGGCCACTTAGCTTACAAAGGCTAGGCCATAAGACCCATCAATGGGCTACTCTTAATAGAAGCCATAAGACCCGCTCATACCCAACATTTTTGGGCTACCTCCAATAGAGGTCATAAGACCCACTATTAGGGCTACTTTCAAAACTAATGATCTTTTATTCAGATTAGTATAGTCAAACAATTGATTAAATTCTATTTTGATCATTCGGGTCAAATGTGATTCTCCCCTTGAGTTTGACTACGATAATTTGGATAACTTTAAAGTTTTTAAATTTAAATCAATTAGTGAATGATATTCTGTTCGTTTGAGATGATATATAGTTCATAATGTTATGTTCGATTTCAAAACTAAAATTCAAAAATTAATCTTTCCCAAAAAAAATTAATTCTTTTTCAAACTATATATTTTTCAATCAAAACACACCGTCGGAGTTCTGCAGCACCACCTCCAGGTTCCGCGAACCACCACCAGACCATCCAAAGATGCTGAAGTGCCACCCGAAGATGGAGTACCCCCTAACGCTGAAGTGCCACTAATGGACCACCACCTAACACTGGAGTGCTGCCAAACCAACACCTGAGGCTCGGACTTCTGTCGGACCATGACCTGATGCCCAGAGTTCTTTCAGAGTGCTGACCTACTACTATGATCTTTTGACCCTATTCTCTTTTCTACTACAGTCCTTCCAATCTCCCTCGCCAGACAACGATCTTTCTAACCCCAGTCTCCTGCCGACAACGATCATTCCGAGCTCCCTTGCCAGACAACCATCTTTGTGACCCCAGTCTCCTGCCGACTACAGTCCTTCCGACCTCCGTTGCCTACTATGGTGACCTCCCTCGTCAACTATGGTCTTTCTGACCCCAGTCTTCTGTCGACTATGGTCCTTCTAACCTCCCTCGCCAGACAACGGTCATTCTGACCCCTATCTTCTGCCGACTACGATGCTTCCAACTTCCATCACCTACTATAGTCTTTTCGACCTCTACCATATCGACTATGGTCCTGCCAACCAAACAAATATGTCTATGTTGATGCACTATATATGATGTATATTTATAACATAAAGCCAAGATCTTCTACCAAGGAAGGGCCTCATTTGTAATCAACTGCAAATACTAGTGGATTATTTCAAACTGGGCCATGCCCCGTGATGTTTTCCCTTTTTCAGGGGCTTTCACATAAAAACTATGTGTATCTCTATGAACGTTGAACCCTCTTTCTTTCACTGCTTGTGTGCTGGATCTTCGTACAACGCTAAGATGTTACACTATATACTTCTCTATCGCTGCGAATATTCTAGGACGCAACAATTGTTAATAATGATTGTTATAAATTATTAAAAATAAGAGAAGAAAGCTAATGTGTATCATCATCAAATTACAAAAAATCGAAGGAAGTTCTGGGGTTGATTCGGTCCCCTGAAGTCATCGGCGTCGATTTGATTCGGCTGAGGGATCGAAGACATGAAGACACTAATGGGATCAATTCGCTCTTCCAATTTCCTCGCCTTTGATTCATCTTGGTCGAGTCGAGCCAAAAGCGTAAGTGCCATCCCTTATCTCCCGGCACTAGGAGGGGACACCAGGAGTCTACCGAAATGTTCTAAAAGATTATGGACTTAAGCAAATTGGAGAGCATTCAATTCAATTGAACATTCAATTAATTTAAAACTTCACAATTAAAATTCAAGTGATTAATCAACCAAAATATAAACAATTGATTAAAACCTGATTAAAGAAAGCTTGAGATATTTGATTAACTCAAAGAATTAAAGTGTTTAATTGACTGATTTAATCGGATAAAATTTAATTAAAAATGATTAATTTAAACTTTAACCAAGATAAAAATCGCAATTTGACTAGTTAAGGTTTGAAAAAAAAAAATTGAAATAAAAAATCTGCAGTGGTGCAAGCTTAATTGAATTTGGAAACATCAATTAAATAATTAACTAATGACTCACTAATCAAACAATCTTAACTAAGATTCAGAAGTCTAAATTAACTAAATCTGTACTGAAAATAATAACCAAGTAATTAACCAATCCATTTAAGCAACAATTAATTAAGCAATTAATTAACTAAGACTCAATTGAAACCCAAAAAAAAAAAATCTCCATCATTTTTTAAGTTTTAATTTGAAGTTCAATTTAATCAGAAATTTGAAATTCAAGCTGTTTGATTAGTTCGATTTAACTGCTTGTGTATCAAACCTAATTAATTAAAAAAAGTCCTTTTAATCAATTGGTTTTAAAACATCTGATTAAAAGAATTAATTAAGTATAGAACTTTAATTACTTAAATTAAAACTTTAACTTAGCTGATCAAATTAAATAAGTTAAAATTAAAATCATTTAATTAGTAAAAACAATTAACTAATTAAATAACTAAACCTTAAATTAAACCAATTGAAAAATTTTAAAATACGATTCAATTAACAAATTGAGCAAATCAACCTAATTTAATTAATCTCAAATCAAATTTAGCATCCATTTTATTTTAAAATACACCTTAAACAACTAATTGAACAATTATAGAGCTAAGCAATTTAAAATTTAACTAAACCTAATTAATTAATCTAATTAATGTAATTAAAATCAAATAAAATGCATGAAATAAAATGTTTCCCATAGTCCAGTTTATGTACAAACTCTAACTGGCAGCTCTCCAACAACTCTCCGATTGAGTGACTCTCAAACACAAGCTCTCCAACCGAGTAGCTCTCCAACTAAGCAACCCAAACACAGTGCTCAAAACAACCCTGAAACTCTCTCCAACAAGCAACCTCAGACCCTCTCTGGCCTTTAACAATAAGCCCAACTGTAGTTGCCAGAGGGCTCCCTAAACTGCTAACTTCGAGCACCTGCAAGCAATCAAATAAAAGTCAACACAATTATAAATAAAAAATTAAATGTTCGAAAAAGTAAGTCTAACTATTACATGCAAAATAAAAATGCTGAAATTAGAGCAACAAACTATTATAGTAAAAAACATACTACAAGCACAAAACAAGATACTAACACTAGCGACGAGTGAGTAAAGTGTTTAAAGCTATGCCCCAGCTAATTTGAGTCTTATAGGTTACTTCGAACTGGAGTAGTAAATCTTATCGGCAATTCTTTCACTTAATATCTAGGAAGCAACCTAATCCTAACCCCTCTTTGGGCATCTTAATCTATAGGATTAAGTTGTAAGACCTGGCATTTGAGCTACTTCTAAGCGAAGCAATAAGACATGCATGTCTGAAAACTTCTAAATTAAAGACCCTAAATAAAAAAATTTCGAATCCTTGATAGCCTTATTTATAAGAACTAGGTTGTAAGACCTACCACGCTACAACTTTCAATGAAAGCCGTAAGTTTGACTTTAGGGGAAGTTGTAGGTAAAAATAACCTAACATTTAATCCCCAGTACACCTCTAAACTCAGCCACTTTTAATAGAAGCCATAAGTCCGACCATTGAGAGAAATGTTTAGGTAATAACATAACCCTAGACCTCTTACTAGGGCATCATAGTCTATAGGGCTAGGTTGTAAGATTCAGCTATGGGCCACTTAGCTTACAAAGGCTACGCCATAAGACCCATCAATGGGCTACTCTTAATAGAAGCCATAAGACCCGCTCTTACCCAACATCTTCGGGCTACCTCCAATAGAGGTCGTAAGACCCACTATTAGGGCTACTTTCAAATGAAAGTCGTAAGTCTCTACACAAATCTAATCACACGGGAACTCCTAATTAGAGTTGTAAGCCCCAAACTAAACAAATTAACGTGCAACTCTTAACTGGACCCGTAAGCCCTAAACTAAACAAATTAACGAGCAACTTCTAAAGAAGTCATAAGCCTCAACCCAAATTAAATTAATAAAATTCACACTTCTCCACTTCAGTCTACTTGATATCCCTAAGAGGAGGCAACCCATTATTGCTAATCATATTTCATTGACACTACAATCAATGATTGTTTGTATTGGTAGACTGAACTCACGATATGCTCGGGATGATGAAACCATGTGATCTTGATCGGGTGCACCTTCAACCCCCATAACAAAATTTAAAACTCTAAAACTCTGTTGCACATTCTCACACTCATTACATGAAGCTAAGTATATTTTATCCTTAATCGATAGTGCTCTTCTAATGTGTTAGGAGGTGTAATTAACTATGAGTGTTTGCGCTCATAGGAAGTAAAATTCAAATCTAAATAAACCCTGATATTATTTTCAGGGGAAATCTGGTTAAATTTTAAACTCAATCTACCTCTGCGAGAATTAAAGAGAACCATAAATTCATGAGAGCGAGGTTCATACATTGTTGTAAAGATAATTTTTCCGGAGCGATCAAATGCACATAATTTTCAAGATAAATTATTACACTACACAAAATATTAGTTTTTGAGAGATTAAATATAAACTCGTGCAGCAAACTTCAAACTCAAAATCTGATGATTGAGATGATAAGCTAAAAGGTATGAAAAGCTAAAATACAGAATGTACAAACGGTCGACCAATTCCTAGAAGATAAAATCTCAAAGTCACAGCAAGATTGGAGCTCTAAATCGAGAACACTGAGCAAAAGATGCCGCTTTTCGCGTCTCAAACCGTTCTCCACAGCTCCAATCAACCTCCTTCGCTCCTCTACCCCTCAAATCCTCTTCGAAGCTACACTTCCATTCCCCAAACCTTAAACCTAACCCTAAAAAAGAAAACAAAGCTCCATGTGAGCAGCCGCCGCTCGGACTATTTCGAGCAGCAGAGGGTCGCCTCTCGTGCGCCGGAGGAACGCTCCTTCACGGCTCAGTCTCCCGGAAGTAAGCGTTTTGGAGATTATCTTCCTTTAAGTTATCGTTTTTATAGTGAGTACTAGTCTTTGTCCTTTCTTATTCTCAGCTCAGCCTACTAGGGTTTACGCGGGTTACTCTATCTACAAGGGGAAGGCTGCTCTATCAGTAGAGCCAAAGTCGCCTGAGTTCGCCCCTTTAGATGTGAGTGTGTTTTTCGAACTCAGGAAAGTTCTATTTGCTTGGAAAGTTTGATTTTTTTTTTCTTTCTGATTTTGCTTTATTTTGACTGTTGGGTTTGCTTGATTCCAGTCTGGGGCTTTCAAGGTGTCAAAGGAGGGTTTGGTTCTTCTCCAGTTTGCCCCTGCGGTTGGGACAAGGCAATATGATTGGAACCGGAAGCAGGTTTGGTTCTATGCTGACATTACTATTTTGAAATGAATATGCACTTTCTATCTTTTTGAATTTGCATTATTAGATCATGGACCAAAGTTCTGGCAAACTGGTGTTTTTTATCACCAAGTCCCTTTTATGCATGACCATGGGGCGAATAACCCAGAAGTGTAGCACCTTATATCCAAAATGGACGTATGGGGTTTGATTCCTGCAAAACAAAAACTTATAAAAGTACCATTGCTTGTCTTCAGGGCAAGGCATTTTACCGGTGTCGATGTCTGTAGTATATTACATAACAAGTCTGAATCATTGTTTATTGTTGTTCTCAAACCTTGTTAGCATAAATTGTTGCATATTAATACCAATTATCCATTCATATGGTGTGGCTTTGTACCAGTCATTTTTAATTTGAGCTGAAGGATTGTTCTTTTCAAGCTCTAACTGCACTTATCTCATAAATGGATTCAATGACTTTGAAAATTCATTGATTATGCCGCATAACATCTCCTTGTCATGTACATGTATCTTATCTGACTAGAACAATTTCCATATCATAAAATCTTGGGCTTTTCTGCCATATATGGCGATTTTCACGTAGTTCTTTTGCATTTAATGCTTGGTTGAACATTCTGCATAGAATAAATTCAGTACTCAATTCCAATACTTTGTTTAGGTTTTCTCCTTATCTGTCGGTGAGATTGGAACACTGATGGGTCTTGGTGCAAAGGATGCTTGTGAGTTCTTTCATGATCCCTTTAAAGGGAAAAGGTAAATGATCAAGCATTGACCCCATTACTATTAGATTTAGAAGTCAACTGCTCGTATGCTTTGCTATGGGCTGTTTATTACATTGTAATTGTTCAGAAGTGGCATTAAGTGAGTTCCGGAACTAATTTTCATGAAAGTGAGTTACATTCATGTTTTGTTAATCAAGATTAAGTTATTGTGTTTTTTTTTAGTTGCAAGGAGTTGTGGAAATAATTTTCAATTAATTGTAATGTTTATTTTGAATGGAGTGCATGGACGGTGGCATGCTTTTTCCATATTAAACTTATCAGCCACTACACCCATGAAAGTTACAAATCACCTAATTTGCATAAATTTTAATTATATTTAAGTTTGCAATTTTAATTATATTTAAGTTTGCAAATGTAAATTTATAATTAGCTATATTTACTATAAATATATAGACACAAATTTGTTGGTAATTAGTTTATAAATACGTGTGTGCAACTGTGCACTTTCCAAGCTTAATGTTTTTAATATACCCTTTTTCTAATCCATTTTTTTAAACTCTTTTTTCGTCTTTAAAAAACTAACTATTAGTCATATTGTTAAACTTGATCTATACCATCTATAAAAGTTATAGGTTAATTTATCATTGAATTTCATATAATTTATCTGTCAATTAAGTACTTTCAAGAATTTAGTAACTAATAAATTGTATTGTAATAATGCATTTTTTTCAAAAATATTGGTTCTAAATTAATCCTGAATGTTCTATCTAGAAAACCAAGATTTATGCTTCTACAAACATAATATAACTATTGTAGAACAAGATAATACTCCTTTTGAATCAACACACCATCTGAGCATTGTCTACAACAACAACAAGTCTTTATCCCACTATATGGGGTCGGCTGCATGAATTCTTTTTCTCCTTTGTGTCCTATTAAGGGTCAAATTCTCATCTAAATCTAATAAAGAAAGGTCATTTCTAATATTTTCTAACCAAGTCTTTTTAGGTCTACCCCCACCTTTCTTAATACAAGTCAAATCTAATCCATCTACTTTCCTAACCGGGTCATTGGAAGGCCGCCGTTTTATGTGACCATATCATCTAAGGTGACTCTCTCTAATCTTATCTTATATTGGAGCTACTCCAACCTTTTCACATATATGCACATTTCATATTCAATCTTTAAGAGTAAAGCCACTCATCCACCTGATCATCCTCATCTTTGCAAAACTTAACTTAATATTATGCTTCTCTTTTAATGGCCAACATTCTGCACCATAAAGCATTGCAGGTCTCACTACCATCTTATAGAATTTTTTCTTAAGTTTGAGAGGGATCTTTCTATCACATAACAAGCCCGATGCATTCCTCCACTTCAACCATCCAACTTGAATTCTACTAATAATATCCCCATCTATTTCACCATCATATGAGCATTGTTTAATTATGATAAAACAACACAATGCTCCTCTTGAATTTACACCATTTGATTATTTTATAATTTGGGGTGACTATCCAAAGAATATCATGTCCAACACCAATCTTAAAGAAATCCAATGGTTTGATTCCGATCTATAATTACGTGAAACTAAAAGTCCAATGCCTCAATCCCCTTCATCCATTACCACATTTGTATGATGTTCTAGCTCTAATCTTGAAGATGAGTTGTCTTGATCATCAACCCTCAAATAAACTAAATAAGCAAAATATTCCTCAATCAACTATCTTTTTGTATAGCATAGATCTCAAAGATGATATATCTCCTCCATCCATCATTCACGTTGCCAAAAGCTACAAAATGCCCTTCGTCGAAAAAACTATGAATTCCTTCAAGTGAAAAGGTAAATATTTATTCAAATATCTCTTCTCTCTCTAGAAAAGGTTAAGCTGAGTCATCCTTTTCTTCAAGCATGCTTGTTGAATTGAATGTCAGTGTATCTTTACAGGGAAATAGGGGCAGATTCACAATTTCTTTGGTTGTATGTATGAAAAAAGTGAGGTTGTCATGGATAGCGTATTCTAAAAATTGTTTACAATGTCTGTTCATTTTCAACACAAGTTAATAAGTATATAAAGTTTTTTTATATTGTGCAAAAGTTGGTCTTTTAAATTATCCATGTGAATGCATAAATTTAGATTGGAATGACACCGTTAACTTTGATTTTCTATCTGGAAATCATCTATAAGTTTTTTCTTTTGCATGTTTATATGTACACCATTATTTTCTCTTATAAACTCCATGCATCGGCAAGTTACCATAGATTCTTCTAAAATGTATGTTTAGTTATTTTATATAAAATAACTCAAGATCACTTGTCTTTATTTTTCAATTAAAGGCTTTATTGGTTAAAATATAATAATGTTTTCAAATTAATTAGACTCAAGCCTTGCTTGACCACTATTATTAGCGACAACATTACAACTACTTAGGTACTAAATTGAGTAAATATTTTGACTATTCGGTTGCATCATGCATACTAGAAAAGGCACAATGTGCATGATATAATGCTAAATCATATTATTAAAGTTTTTTTTTTTTCATGAGAACAAAAATAGTAGTCTTATTGCACATGAGATTGAGGATGTAATTTTTGCAGATAGAAGGAATGCCAAATAGATTGTATGAGGTTCACATGAATAAATGGTATGTAGGATGCGAAGACGAATTATAATGTGGGGTGAGTGTAGGGTGAGACTTTATGTAAGATTAGTGATAGAGGGTTATTTTATCAATTATGAGTATTTTTAATAAGTATGATTTTGCACAACCACATATGTTCCTTCTCGGTTTGTCCAATTGGAAGATGAATTCTAGCTTTTTGGAGTTGTTTCTAAGCATCAACTAAAAATAGATGGAGGTACTCATTTTTTGCCACTACTAGAACCTATAATGAAAAAAACCCTATAATACAATCTTTTGGGTGTTAAAGATAGGATTAGCTCATGGAGGTAGAATTGAACAATATCTGTCTTAGAAAGGAGGTAAGGTAGGGGTGTCAAAATTTGACCCAACCCGCCAAACTAACCAAAAAATTTCAAGTTCGGGTTAACTCGTTTAATAAAAAGGTCGGGCTCGGGTCAACCTGCCAACCCGAAATTAACCCGATTTTGAGCCAGATTGGGCGGACCATCGCATCAAGCAAGCTCCCATTGTCGTTGATCATAGGAAGCGAACGAAGAACCGTTGAAGGAGGTGAAGGTCATCGAGCTATCGTGGCTTCCCAAATAGGAAGGGAACATCGAACACTTGAAGTAGGCGAAGAGGAACGTGATTTTCATCGGATGAATTACGGGATTGGTCGAAGAAGCACACTAAATAGGAGAAAGACGCTTACAGTTACCATCGCAATGAGTGAGCTCATGTATCCTATCGTCGTTGAAGGAGATGAAGTTCACAACTTTCGTTTTGGGTCAACAAGTCTGGTCGGGTTGGTGGCTGGTATGAGATTTTAATCATTTTAACTAAATGAATTGGGTTCGAGTCAGACGTATTAAGAGCGGGCAATTTCAGGTTGGACCCAAAACTAACCCGAAACCCATTTTGACACCCCTAAGGTAAGGGAGGGGTATCAGGGGTGAGGCAATTCAACAAAGATGGTGGGTTTGTGAAAGAGGAAGTGGTGGTCGATAATTTGAAGTGATGTAGTATTTTGGAGAAGGGAGAGCTATAACCATATAAAGCAGGTAGGAGTGCGGGTGAATGAGAGGGTAGTGGGGGAGAGACACCATGTAACTAATGGGGGATTCGGAGGAGAGCTGGTGACTGGTGATAGCCATGTATGGAGGCAAGAGCAAGATTTGAACTTGAGAGATGAAAAAAGAAAGGTTTGAAGATAGCTTCAAATCTGGCTTTGTTGGTTCCAATCTCAGATGCAATGTTAAGGTTTGATAATCAATTGTAGAATTTGTTGTCAACACTAATGAAATGAATTTGAATTGAATGAACAGGAATTTTTTTTATTGTTTAATGACTATTGACACTTTTATGACACTTTCTTTAATATGCATTAAATTTAAGCCCTATATGTTGATTTTAATTTAATCAGTTTGGTAATTGTTCGTCTATTTGGCATCTCATTTGTTGACAAAATTTTTCTGTAGATGCCTTTTGTTTTTTCTATTGTCAAGCTTCCTGATCTTGGACTAAGTTATTGTCTCTTTGGTGGCAGTGAAGAAGGCAAAATCAGAAAGTTATTAAAAGTGGAACCTCTTCCGGATGGCACTGGTCATTTCTTTAATCTCAGTAATTCTCGGCATCCTTGAAACTTTATTATATGTTGCAGGTGCAAATCTTTCAATAGGAAAAATTTGAAATGTCATCATCTTTAGTCTTCTCCCCACTATTTTGGAGGTGCTACTGCCACTTGAGGCGTCAAACTCATTATTCCTAAATCATTTATATCCTTTTCTTTGCATCCAGCGCTCGTGCTCCCGCCTGTTTCCACCGTTAATGTTGGCCTCCGGCTAACTCATCACCTCCCTTACCATCCTCCTCGCTTGAGCCCATCTACTCTTATAGATCAAAGCCTTGCATTGGGTACCCATACTTACACCCACCCATTGGGTATGGGTACGCCCATGGCCTTGTGGGTGGGTATGCCTCAATACTCGACATCAGAGGTATAAATCAATTTACATTGCTAATCACCATATATCTTATATTACAATAATCCTCACTACATAGTGTGCAACACTTAACCACGCTACTACTACGATAAATTCTGATATGCGGCTAAAGGACAACAAGCCTCAAGGCTATCAGTCCGTGACAGGCTGCGTTCAAAGAGCATGGAAAGTGGGTGGGTATATGTGGGTACGACATTCTGAAAGTCACCATGGGTGGGCGTAGGTGGGCAAAGCCCGTCCGAGTAAATCATGGGTATCCAATGGATAACAATCAGGACCCCATGTAGAGCTTTGTTATAGATGCATGCCTTACCTGCCACCTCGTCTTTATCCCCATTGACCTTTGCATTGTCCATTGCCTCCCTTGTCATCAAGCTTTTGCAAAGATAGAGAGAAAGAGGGAGAAGAAATATTTGTATTGGATCCTAACAAACAAACAAAAAATGTTTACATTTGCTTTGCATATGAACAAGCAACTCTCTAAAATTCAAATAAAATTGCTTTCTAAATGCATCCAACCAAACATTCTCTTAGGTTTCATTTGGGATGGCTTTCTTCTTGCTTCTTATAGCAGCTCTTTAGTAAAAAAATAATAATAATTTTACTAAAAAGTCGCTTTAAGAAGCAGGAAGAAAGCCGTCCTAAACGAAGCCGTAATAAACTTTGCTGCTTTCACTGATGAAATCACTGGAAAATTAAGATTGAAATATTTCTCGACTTCCCTGATAGTTTATTTTATACTTTTGCTGATTTAAATATTTGTTTATCTTATAGATGTTCAGAACCGTATCCTGAATGCTGATGAAAGCATCTACATCCCTATTGCGAGAGCTGAACTGATCGTGATGAACTCAGCTTTCAGTGTATGAGTACCCACCTTACTCTTTCCTGTCTCATTTAGTACAAATCCTTCTATGATTATAGATCTGCCCAGAATGATATTAGTAATTATATTGGACTAATGCTGAAACAACCGGCTGAAAAGGTTGCAGAATACTCTTTTTTCTTAACTATTCATAAAAATAATTGAAGTTTGGTGAGTTCTATATAGGAGAAATTATTAGGTACGGAGACCGGATGTAGAGTTGCATTCGGATTCCAATAAAATGTTGACACGGAGTTGCATCTGGACTCCAATAAAAGTTGATACGTGGATATTCATTTGGATTTTTTTTTTAACTTTTATATATTTAATGTGTCCGTGGAATTTTAAGTCAAGTGCATCAAAAGCGCAGTCAAAGCGCAGGTAAAGTGCATGTAAAGCGCAATCAAATCACGTTAAAAAAAACGCAACAAAAGAGCAGTCAAAACGCAACTAAAGCACACAAAAAAGTGCACTCCACGTGTCAAATTTTAAGTGGATGTGCGGACATATCTCTACAAGCGCAAATGCGTAAAAGAAAATGCAACCTAAGTGTATCCCACATGTCAAATTTTAAGAGGATGTTGGGACGTATCTCTATGTCCAGCCTCCACACCTAATAATTTCTCTCTATATAATCTTGCACAGAAAATTCGGTCATTTTACATGGAAAAAAAAAAAAGGCCAGCCGAGTTTATGAAGCCATCAAATTACCACTTTTCTCTTCCATTATGCAGTTTATCCTGCCATACCTGTTGGGCTGGCATGCCTTCGCAGATACCATTAAACCGGAAGACAGTATCAGATCTAACCTCACAAGCTCAAGATCAGGGCCTGAACTGGAGTGGGGAAGATGAACTAGTTTCCTGGAAAAAAGCAAAAGAATGATCTGAATGCTTAGAATTCAGCTCTTTCTGTAAGGGAAGCAGGTCCTGCTATTGGTCTCCCATGCAAAATTTTTCTGCTACAAAAGATTTTTGCTGGTTTAATTTTTCAGTGTTTGGAACAAGTTTTTAATTTTGTTGTATAAGCTTTATTTATCAGTTTGTATATTATTGACAATTAGTTTTTAAAGATGATTAAATTTAAGTTTTGGTGAATTTAGTTTGTTTTTTTATATTTATTTATTTGCTGGAAATTTTTTTTGGTTGAATTTAATTAAATAAAAATTTAATTATTAAATTTATTTATGTAATATTGTAATGTAAACTGTAAAGATTAATTGATTACTATATATTATATTTACATTAAAATAAATAAAAAATTCATTTGGATCAAATTTAAATCTGGATGATAATATTTTGGCTCAAATTTTCTTCTTACTATTAATAGTATTCTAAGGGTGTTTTGATTGAGTTCATCAATTTGTTGAGAGAGAAGTTATGATCAACAAAAAATTAAATCATTAAAAAAAGGAAATTTATATGCATACCAATTTATAATATTATATTTAGCATCTGAAACTTTAATATTAGATAAATATCGCTAATAGTTTAAGTGGTAGAAATGAAATATATAAGTGATAAAAAAAGAAATATATATGATATATTTGATATTAAAATAATATATGGTGGTATGCATGTAATATTAAAATTTTGAGTGTTAGATATGTAAATATGATGTTATAAAGTGGTATGTATGTAAAATTTTCTTAAAAAAAGTCGATGATTTAAAGATGATTAGAATGATAATGTGAACTTTGCCTTCAAGGGTTCATGTGAAGAACTTACCTTCATTCTTCAATCACCAAGAGAGCTCTTAATAGGGGAAAAGAGGAGAAAAACTTCACCATATAGGAGAGGAAGTGATGGCTGAATATTGCTTATGGGAGAGGTTGAATGTTGCCAATGGAGAGGAGAAAAACATAGGGTTTTAGGAGGTTTAAGGTTCATAGTTTATTTTTAGGCTTCGTTTGGGACGGCTTTTTTATTGCTTTCTAAAACGGAGTTTTAGTACAAAAATAAAAAAATTTGTACTAAAACTTTGTTTTATAAAGCAATAAAAAAGTCATCCTAAATGAAGTCTTAGTAATTGATATCACTATAATACTATCACTCCACAAAGCTCTAAGGCTCCAAATCCTAACATAAAAGACTTGAGACTCGAGCAAAAAGGATATTGTTGAAAGACTTGGCGAGGCCGAGTACCCACTACTTGATTGAAGGGCCAGCGGGATTGACAAAGCAAGAAAATGAAAGAGAAAGAGAGCAAGCTTTGACGTGGTGTAAAATGAACATTTTGGAGTTTTTTGTATAATTGTAAAAGGGATGTATGACTTTATTTATTGATTTATTTTTGTTTGGTTTGAAGTAAAATGAATGCAATATAAAATATAAAAATGTTGTGCTCGGAGTGGCCGGCAATGGTCAGCGGCGACGTTGAAGGGCGGCTGTGATGACGACTGGCGCTGGGCGGCTTGCAGTGGCGGAGTTGGTGAGTGATGGTGGGCAACGGGGATGGGTGTCGACGATAGTGGTAGGCGGCGATTGTTACCGACGATGGGCGACAGTCAGCGGTTGGCTATCAGCTGTGGAGGCAGCGTGGGCAGTCGATGGTGGCGGCGACGGTAGGCTATGGTTGGCGGTGGACAGTGGCAGCAGACAGTGGGGTGATGGTGGAGACGGAAGCCGTCGGCGGTGGTCAAACAAGCTTTGGAGCGGTGTAAACGATTCTCAGTTTCTCACTCAGAACTAGACGATAATGGTTTTCCTAAAAAATGAATAGAATTGTATACATTAAATTTACTTTATCTTGAATTTATTTTTCATCCAACCAAATATCAAACTTCTAAAAACCCTCGCATTTATTTTCCTTTACACTTACTTTACTTCCAACCAAACAACCCCTAAAGTAAACAAGAAAATACAAGTGTCGCGGATCGATATGCAAGAAAGGGCAGATGCAGCAGCTTCGGATTGCTCCCTTGGTATATAATTAGGATCAGTGGCAAAATATGGGGCAAACAACAGCTCCTGTATCATTTAACTTAACGCAATTAAAGATTGTATTATTTTTTATTTATTCTCTATGTAACTTTGTATATGAATACCCATGGAATAAATAAATTAATCCAAGCTTTGCATGTCACTTATTTTTTACATGGTATTAGGGGGTCAACATCTTAGGGTTTTCTTTCCAACTTTTATTATCCCTCCGTTCAATTCTTACCCTAGTTATGTCCAAATTCTTTGACTTCCCTTTCAAATAGCCAACCACCATAAATCATGAAAATCAAACTAAGATTTTGTTTGGGACGACTTTCTTACTACTTCTTAAAGAAAAATTTTAGTAAAAAAAAAAAAAATTGTACTAAAAAAATACTTTAAGAAGCAGTAAGAAAGCCGTCTCAAACGAAGCCTAAAGAAGAGCTTCATAAGCTACAAATCTTGTAGCACTTGAATGGAAAAAACTACTTGAAGTGGTCTCAAATTATGAAGATATTTTTGGAAGAAAACATAAATATTCATCATCTTGTGGATCGCCATCTGAAGCTGAAAGACCCAAAGTATATGATTATGTAATTGCTATAGAACACTATTATGCCTAAAATTAGTAGATTATATATATTCCTCATAAACACAAACGACGATTTGAAAATAAACAAAATCAAGAGGACCATACGCTAATCAATAAAATACTCCACCAATGAAAATATTTGAAATGATTGTTCATTTTAAGGCATAAATGAGAGGAGAAAAACATAGGGTTTTAGGAGGTTTATGTTAGACCGGTCCAGCCGGTCCGCACAGGACCGGTAAGTCGCAAAGAGCGACCGATCTCCGCCTCCTGCGGAGATCGAGCGGCCCGACCAGCCGAAGAGATCATTTTAGGAAGCGTTTTTTAGCGTTTTGAGAGGGAAATTTGAATGTAGGGAGTGTTTACGATTTCCTTTTGATTTGTATGCATTAAATAATTAAATTTCTTAGGGTTTGGGCATCTTGAATTTGGCTGAAATTTGAGATCTCGTAGATTTAGGTTTTCTTTGGGCTCTAGCGGCGTCTAGAGATTTGGGAGAGATCGATCCTCCTCTCGAATTGAGGATCAATTGTATATTTGCTATTTTCCTTGCAACTACTAGTAAAATACAAGTCTTTTTTCTGATTTTTCTGCAGTTTTTCCCTGCTTTCCTACTGTTTTTGGCTGTTTTTCTGCTGTGGACAGAAGTTTTACATTGGATCTACTTGGTTTTGGTGAGAAACACTTGGAAATCCAAGTGTTTCCTATCAGTTAATGCTCATAGTTTATCTTTAGTTAGTAATTATTATCACTGTAATACTATCACTCCACAAAGCTCTAAGGCTCCAAATCCTAACATAAAAGACTTGAGACTCGAGAAAAAAGGATATTGTTGAAAGACTTGGCGAGGCCGAGTACCCACTACTTGATTGAAGGGCTAGCGGGATTGACAAAGCAAGAAAAGGAAAGAGAAAGAGAGCAAGCTTTGACGTGGTGAAAAATGAATATTTTGGAGTTGTTTGTATAATTGTAAAAGGGATGAATGACTTTATTTATTGATTTATTTTTGTTTGGTTTGAAATAAAATGAATGCGATATAAAGTATAAAAATATTGTGCTCGGAGTGGCCGACAATGGTCAGCGACGACGTTGAAGGGCATCTGTGATGACGGCTGGCAATGGAGGAGTTGGTGAGTGATGGTGGGCAACGACGATGGGTGTCGACGATAATGGTAGGCGGCGATGGTTACCGACGATGGCGACGACGATGGGCGGCAGTCAGTGGTTGGCTGACAGCTGTGGAGGCAGCATTGGTAGCCGATGGTGGCGGCGACAACAGCCTATGGTTGGCGGTGGACAGTGGCAGCCGACAGTGGGGTGATGGTGGAGACGGAAGCCGTCGACGGTGGTCAAGTAAGCTTTGGAATGGTGTAAACGATTCTCACTAAGAACTAGGTGAGAAGGGTTTTCCTAAAAAATGAATAGAATGTAATACATTACATTTACTTTACCTTAAATTTATTTTTCATCCAACCAAATATCAAACTTCTCAAACCCCCCGCATTTATTTTCCTTTACACTTACTTTACTTCCAACCAAACAACCCCTAAAATAAACAAGAAAATACAAGTGTCACAGATCGGTATGCAAGAAAATTCGGATTGCTCCCTTGGTATATAATTAGAATCAGTGGCAAAATATGGGGCAAACAACAGCTCCTGTATCATTTAACTTAACGCAATTAAAGATTGTATTATTTTTTATTTATTCTCTATGGAACTTTGTATATGAATACCCATGGAAGAAATAAATTAATCCAAGCTTTGCATGTCACTTATTTTTTACATGGTATTAGGGGGTCAACATCTTAGGGTTTTCTTTCCAACTTTTCTTATCCCTCGGTTCAATTCTTACCCTAGTTATGTCCAAATTCTTTGACTTCCCTTTCAAATAGCCAGCCACCATAAATCATGAAAATCAAACTAAGATTTCTGCTTCGTTTGGGATGGCTTTTTTATTACTTTATAAAACGGAGTTTTAGTACAAAATTTTTTATTTTTGTACTAAAACTCCGTTTTAGAAAGCAATAAAAAAACCGTCACAAACGAAGCCTTCGTTTGGGACGACTTTCTTACTACTTCTTAAAGAAAATTTTTAGTACAAAAAAAATACTTTAAGAAACAGTAAGAAAGCCGTCCCAAATGAAGCCTAAAGAAGAGCTTCATAAGCTACAAATCTTGTAGCACTTGAATGGAAGAAACTACTTGAAGTGGTCTCAAATTATGAAGATATTTTTGAAAGAAAACATAAATATTCATCATCTTGTGGATCGCCATCTGAAGCTGAAAGACCCAAAGTATATG
Organism: Dendrobium huoshanense; assembly: GCA_016618105.1. Taxonomy (NCBI): domain Eukaryota; kingdom Viridiplantae; phylum Streptophyta; class Magnoliopsida; order Asparagales; family Orchidaceae; genus Dendrobium; species Dendrobium huoshanense. Next base: position 2,348,381 of record CM028351.1, on the reverse strand, counting down.
ATTATGTAATTGCTATAGAACACTATTATGCCTAAAATTAGTAGATCATATATATTCCTCATAAACACAAACGACGATTTGAAAATAAACAAAATCAAGGGGACCATACGCTAATCAATAAAATACTCCACCAATGAAAATATTATAATTCTCATTAATATATTAATAATATAACAGTTACAATTGATGATAATGAAGAAAAAGAATGATCAAACAAAATCTAGTTGAAGAATTTGAAATGAAAAAATTGGGCAAACTCAAATACTTCTTGGGTATATAGATTTTCTCAATCCAAATATAAAATTCTAGTCTCAACAAAATATGTTATGAATCCATTAATGAAAATAAAAATGATTGATTACAAGTCTTGTAAAACCCTAACTAAACTAGACCAAAAATTGAACATAGATTAAGAGGAAACTCATTGAAGATTAGTTCGTAACCTAATATATCTATCAAACATAAGTCCTATCAATTTATGTACAAATCAAAAGAATTTTACCTTCAAATTGCTTATAGAGCTCTCATGTACCTAAAATTAAATCCCAAAAATATAAAATTCTACAAATTGACGGTTATACTAATGCTGATTACGCAGAATCACCAATAGATAGGAGATGCACATTTAGGAGGAAACTATATTTATATAGGGAATCAAGAAATAATATCTTGTCTCAAGATCAAGTGTAGAACCTAAATTCATAGTAATGGCTCAAGATATCTGTGAACTCTTATAGATTAATTTTACAACAACAAAATCAAGTCTTTGTCCCACACTACATGAGGTCAGCTATATTAATCTTTTTTCTCCATTGTGTTATGTTAAAAGTCAAATTCTCATTTAAATCTAAAAAAGAAAAATCATTTCTAATATTTTCTAACCAAATCTTTTTAGGTCTACGTCTACCTTTCTTAACATAAGTCAAATCTAATACCCGCCGTTTTATGTGACCAAACCATCTGAGGCGGCTCTCTCTAATCTTATCTTCCACTGGAGGTACTCCAACCTTTTCACGTATATGCTCATTTTGTATCCTATCTCTAAGGATAAAGCCACTCATCCACCTGAGCATCCTCATCTCTGTAACACTTAACTTAGATTAATTATTTTAAAAGTTAAAAATCAAAATGGAAGAATAATTTTGTCATCAATGTTACTTTTAATCCAATATAATATGATCGAATAAAAAACGAAAACGTGGATAGACATTTCATAAAGAGAAGCTATAAATTGGGTTAATTGTATCCCGTATATTCCAAAAGAAAGTCAACTTGTCGACATAGTCATCAAAGAGCTTTTCAATCTTACATTCAAAAACATTATAAACCAACTTTGAATGATAGCATTATACTAAAAGATTGATGGTACCAAGAACCAACTCCATGATTGAAGGGCCATTGGGATTGATAAAAAGAAAAAAGGAAAGGGGGAGCAACCAATTCATGAGGTGGCACAAAGTAAAAAAAAAAAAAAAAAAAAAACATATGATACGAATTCATTTATTCCATAGGTAACTTAGCTTTCATAAATATTATGCATCATAAAAAAAATGACAATTATCCCAAACAAAAAAATAAAAATAGAAGGCAACACAAGAGTTACAGGTCTACAATGTCTATGGTCTAAAGCATGTTGTGCACATGTCATATCCTATATGTATCAAACACTACACACTACTTTACATTGAAATGTCAATGCATTATCGCGCAAGAGGAAAAGATTGATCATTGTAATTTTTACATCTACAAAAAATGAAACTTGATACTAAGCATTTATTCTATTAATAATATATATATATATATATATATATATATATATATATATATATATATATATATATATATATATATATATATATAGAGAGAGAGAGAGAGAGAGAGAGAGAGAGAGAGAGAGAGAGAGAGAGAGAGAGAGAGAGAGAGAGAGAGAGAGAGAGAGAGAGAGAGAGAGAGAGAGAGAGAGAGAGACTTCATTGTTCTCATTTTTATTTATTTTGGCTCTCACTTGAAGCTTAATCCTATTCAAATGCATGTGCAAGCACAACAATGATAAATATAACAAAGTATGAATCAAAACCAAAACATACAAATCTAAAGAAAGAATATCACTGTGAAACTGATGCTAGTCACATTATTTCACAAACTACAAAAATCATATTAAATGGCATTAAAACAATGAAAGTTCCAGGTGATAAAAGGAGAGTAAATCCACAGAAATAATCTTAATTAAGTACATGCTAAATAACTCAATGTCATTAGCACGAACTTAAAAAGGCATGAGGGTAACATGAATGGATCTTACGTGAAATCTTGAAGTTTTTTCTCTAAGATTAGAAACTCCATTCTTCATTTGAAACTGCATTTTTCATCTGCACCTGAAAGCTAAAGCATACAGGATATGCTCCTGGACTGATCAAACATTCTAGAAATAAACAATACTGGTCAAAATTGTTTCCTCTTGTTCCTGAAAATTTTGTCTCTCTTGACATAGACATAGAAGAATCCAAACAAAAATGCTCCAGCAATAGAAGCAGAAGCCCATGGGAATGGCGGATCTTTGAAACAAACCAATGAAGCCTCAAGCTTTTGCGTTGCCTGATAAATTAAAGTATGCAGCTCAAAAAGATCATGTTCTGAAGACCTCCAGAAATACAAAGCCTTATCATAATCCAGTTGAGACATAGCAGAAACAACCTTATCCAGCTTATACTTGAGCAAATTCCACCTCTGCACAAAATCTACGTACCTATTATCCTTAAGAACCTTCCTATCACCTCCATGTGCCTCCAATGACTCCAACAAGTCAACAGCACTGGTGATCGTATAATTCAGACAAACAAGGAGAACATTCCTTCTAGCTGCGTCCTTCTGAACAAATGAGAGAGAATATAACTCCGAGAAGGGTCCAAATGGAGTATTTCCAACACTCCAAGTGTAGTCTACAAGAGAGTTATTATGCTCTGGGCTCCATGTAATGTGAGTTGGTGCAACACCCCACATACTCTGAAGAACAGAACCAACAATTGCACGATTCAAACTACGAGTATGGGTGACCACATGCCTTCCATTACAACTGTAGTCACTCACTGTCTGAGCACTCCTAGTCCTCACTGCGATCACCATATCCTTGAAAGCCACAGCTTGGTGGAAACGGTCGAGTAAGATGAACTTGTCATAATCCAAATCAAAGACATATACAGGGAGGACTTTCCCATACTCATCATCAGAAACACCAGCTTCTCTATGTATCTCCTCCACCGAATCCGCTAGCACCTGGTGTAGATGCTTCGAGTCCAAATACTCACTAACAATCAGAGTATAATTCTCAAAGAGGAACCTTGATGTGTATGAGTTCGTCGATTTGGCGATTGCAAATGAACATATTGTGCATTCTGAATACTTCACACTGTATGAGTTCATCTTCAAAATTTGACCTTTGAAGGATAAATCACTCTCCCTGAGTGTTTTCTCAATTGAAGTCCAGTCAAGACCCCTTGGATCCCCGTTATCAGAACCATGTATATGAATGAACTGGATAAGCAACTTGTTCTCAAAGAAAACTGGAATCCTCAAAGAGGGAACCAAAAGGGACTGATACGCACCAAGTACAAGTGACGCGAGATCCGCAAGCAAGGCTTTTTCGGATCTAGGACTCTTATGAAGAGAGGCTAGAGGGTGAAACTCACCTCGGGGAAGCAACCCTTCGCCTGAAAGCGCGGGCCCGTAGTCCACTGGTCCTGCGGCGAGATCAATCCACATGTATCGTTCCTTCCCGGTCCAGATCGTTCCCAAACACTTTGAGAACGCAGGCGAAGAATCCTCGGCATCGTATGCGTACGCGTAACGCTTTGATTGCTGGTCTAAATTCAGCAAATAGATGTCGATTCCAAGAGCAGAGTTAGGTTCCTCCTTGTAGAAATCCCGACGGATGAGATCGTCGACGACGGAGTAGGGAATTGAGAAGAGGGCGCCACGGTGGAGCGGCGCCGGAGAGGATTCGAGATGGGCGCGGATGGCTTCGGAGATGTCAGATTCGAGGGGGGCAAGGGAGGGGTCAAGATGGAGCGAGTGGGAAACAGCGAGGTGGTGGGGATTAGCACCGACGACGTGGAATCGGGAGGAGGAGAGGGCAGCAGCGACGAATGAGTGCAGAATGGATGGAGCTGCGGCGGAGAAAGGTCCGACGAGCTTGATGCGGACGGGGATGGCTATTTGGTATGAGAGAAGGTGGGAGATTAAATTTTTTGGTTTCGAAATGGGGGACAGGGAAAGGGATTTCTTGAGGGAAGACGGGAGGAAGTGGAAGGAGTCGTTAGCGGCAAAAGGGTCGCGTCGGAGCTGGTCGGAGAGGAAGGCGTCGAGGCCGAGGGTTTGGGCAGATGATTGGAGTGGGATCGAGGAGTAGGTGAGAGCGAAGGTGATAAGAAGAAGAAAGATCAGGCAAAGTAGCGTTTTTCGCATGGTTGGGCGTTGAGAGAGTGGTTTGAATGGTTAGGTTTAGGGTTAGCGAATACGTGGATCGGTGGATGTGGAAGACTACGCAGAGGAAGTTCTGGGTTGCATGAGCAGGGCATTCTTTTAACAAGGCGTTCCCTGGAGAAGAAGATCAAAATTATTATTATTTTTTAATTATTCTGAAAGCTATAAATCTTTTTTTTTTTTTTTAATTAGGTTATGATATTGTGGTGAAAATCATATTAAAATGAATTTCAATCAATTTTAATTTATCATAATATAAACTTCTAAACAATGGAGCACCTCATAATCCTGTGAAATCATCCACTTTGTAAATATGTTGCAATAGTTCGCTATTCTCCTCAAATGGAGAAGACATTATTACAAAATATGTATTACATACGTGTTTTTCACAATTTTGAGGGAGAATATTGGAGATGCGACTGATGGATGGTGTGACTCGAGCAATACTAGTTTAGAGATGATTGTGAGGCAATAATGAAATGACGATGGTGATCAAGCAATGACAATCAATGTTTTGAAGTAAGCTATAAAAAGTATGCAGCGATTATCAAATGAATGACTATATGTAACAAATCGATAAGTATATCAATTATTTTAAAATAAAAAAAATATGAAAATTTTGAAATGGAGCACTGCGGCATTGAGTATTTTAGCGCTCTAGCGCCCTATTCTCAAGAAAATTTGAAAATTAGTTGGTGCAGTGATGCTAGGATTTCGAATGCAATAATGTCTTGAACTTTGCATAGAATGGTGGATAAACAGGCTTTTATTGAATTAAAAAGTTTATAGTGTTATCCTAGTTATAGCCTATAATTGATTGATCGAATTACGCAGATGAGTATAGGGTGGACACTCTTAAATGATTATTGAAAGTCACCCAAGAATTAACTTAAAATAATGAACAATGATGATAAAATAAAAGTGATGATCAATTGGTCGACAATTTGAGTTAAATTAAAGATTAACGGCCAACTAGGCTATGGTTCGAGTGGAAGGATGAAAACACCACATTAAAATTAAATGTTTTGCATTGCTCTTCATTATTACATTCATGATTGCATTGACATTATATCATATGAATTAATTGATATAGAATTGTTTGGATTATCATTAATTTTGATACAATATAACATAACATGTTCATTGATTAATCACCTTTTTTATCAATTTTTTTATAGTTTGATAGATCTATTTTATTTTTATTGATCATAATAGTTTTGTTATTGATTAATACAAATTTTATAGATTTCTTATTGATTATACTAATAGACTATTGATTGTTGATTGATATGGACTAGAAATGGGATATGCTATTGATTTTTTTCCTTGCATCGAAAGTAGCGATAAGTTTTGTGTTTTTGCTGGGCTTTGTAAGCTTATTATGTTATTTTATATGTGTCACGTCCTGGAATATTCGCGGCGGTAGAGAAATATATAGTTTAACGTCTTAGCGTTGTACGAAGATCCAGCACACAATCAGATAAGTGAGAGGATGTAGCATTCATAAGTGACACCAGAGTTTTTACGTGGAAAACCCCTGAAAAAGGGGGAAAAACCACGGGGCCTGGCCCAGTTTGAATGAATCCACTAGTATTTGTAGTCGATTACAAATGAGGCCCTTCCTTAGGAGAAGGCCTTGGATTGATGTAGCAAATGTACATCATATAGATTGTATTACATGGTAAGAGTTACATATACAGGTTTGTTTGGCCTGAAGGACCGTAGTCGGCAGGAGACCGTAGTCGGCAGGAGACCGTAGTCGGCCGGAGACCGTAGTTGGCAGGAGACCGTAGTCGGCCGGAGACCGTAGTCGGCAGGAGACCGTAGTCGGCAGGAGACCTTAGTCGGCCGGAGACCGTAGTCGGCCGGAGACCGTAGTCGGCCGGAGACCGTAGTCGGCAGGAGACCTTAGTCGGCCGGAGACCGTAGTCGGCCGGAGACCATAGTCGGCCGGAGACCGTAGTCGGCAGGAGACCGTAGTCGGCAGGAGACCTTAGTCGGCCGGAGACCGTAGTCGGAAGGAGACCGTAGTCGGCCGGAGACCGTAGTCGGCCGGAGACCGTAGTCGGCAGGAGACTGTAGTCGGCCGGAGACCATAGTCGGCAGGAGACCGTAGTCGGCCGAAGACCGTAGTCGGCAGGAGACCGTAGTCGGCAGGAGACCTTAGTCGGCCGGAGACCGTAGTCGGCCGGAGACCGTAGTCGGCCGGAGACCGTAGTCGGCAGGAGACCTTAGTCGGCCGGAGACCGTAGTCGGCCGGAGACCATAGTCGGCCGGAGACCGTAGTTGGCCGGAGACCATAGTCGGCCGGAGACTGTAGTCGGCAGGAGACCGTAGTCGGCAGGAGACCTTAGTCGGCCGGAGACCGTAGTCGGAAGGAGACCGTAGTCGGCCGGAGACCGTAGTCGGCCGGAGACCGTAGTCGGCAGGAGACCGTAGTCGGCAGGAGACCGTAGTCGGCCGGAGACCGTTGTCTGGTGATGGAGGTCGGACGGACCGTATTAGGCGACAGTGGTCAGAAGGACCGTAGTGTCACGCCCCAGAATCTAACTTGGAAAGAATGTCGATCAATTCCACAACGATTTACCAGAGTTATCTATAAATCCATCAGTAAGCAATCTATCAAAAGAACTAAAAACCTGCAGATCTGGATCAAATCCTATCTCCTGCTCCCGAGCCCTGACCTGAAAATATCAACCACATATAATGAGCTTTACAAAGCCCAGCAGGTCACCTAATACCTATAACTGAAATCAAAGCACGGCAATGTAGTCGATATGCATGTCAATCTATCAATCTGAATCAATCAATGGTCAATGAGTCAATGCAGCGGAAATCAATAGTCAATAAAACCAATCAATGCAGCGGCAGGCAATTCGATAAATCAATAGAATCAATCAACTAAATCAATACAACGTCGTCAATCAAATCGATACGATCAAATCAATACGATCTATTCAATCCAAATCAATCGAGAAAGGCGATACGAAGCAATGAATCTATAAAACAGTCAATACAGTGAAGAACAGAAGCAACAGTGAATCTATAAGTCTATATGCAGCAATATCAATGAATCTATAAGCAGTAGTACGATGTCCATGCTATCGATGCAATATCTATATCCATTTCTATATCAATGCTCAATGTCGATGCACAGAAATCGATCAGTGAAATCAATGAAATCGTACGATCTAGTAAATCCAATCAAAGTCGATAAAGCAGGAATCTATAAAACAAAACAGTAAACATGCAATTCAATACTATATACTGAACAAGTACAATCTACTGGTCATGTTGCTGTTGTAGAATCCATATTGCTGTTGTAGATAATACATTGGTTCAATCAATAAGAGTCGTCACTCTTTTCGCCCGTCGGCATATCAATAAACTCCTTATATCTCCCTTCAATAATCAATAGTCAATGTTTAAAGGAAAGCCCGTCGGCCCACCATCCTGTACAGGTATCAATATCAATCTCCACCAATGTTCAACCAGGTTCCACTTGCGATCAGTATCAATAGTCAATTCAATCAATAAGCAATTCAATAGTCAATATTAAAGCAATCATATCAATAGTCATATCCATATCTAATCAATCTATCAATTTCATACAATTCAAGAATCGTACGAAAATCGGGCAGCATAACGGTAGTCGGTCAAATTTACACAAAAATCCTGCAAAAAGACACAGTTTCCAAATCTTTCCAAATTACAAAGGAATATCAATAACATCGATACAAGACTATTATCCTATAGAAATCAAATCAAATCCAGTCCCGATTATTTTCTATTCGATTAAAATCACGTAGAATTCGATTAAAATCTCGTAGAATCAATTCCGACCGGTAAAATCTTCGTAGAATACAGTCAAATCGTGTACAATAATCATATCTATAACATACTAAAAGTTGTGCGGTGAAAGTCTTGTCAAATCAAAATCAGGTCGAAAAGTCGACTACGAAAACACAAAACAAATCATATCTCGGTCAAAACACAAAATCTCTGAAAACAGAAACAGGGTTCGGAGTCCTTACCACGAGATCTTCACTTTTCCCAACAGCAGCGTCGGACGAAAAGCGCTCCGCGGTCTCCGAAAATCAACTTTTCTCTTTTCTTCCTTTCTCTTTCTCTCTCTACAAAATATCTGATTTTTAATTTTGATTTTCTCTCTCCTCAAAACGAGCTCATTTCCTTATATCATACATGGATCGGCCTGGCCGATCGTCTCGATCGGCCTGGACGATCAGACCAATTCTGGTCGTCCTGGCCGATACTCCAGGGCGATGATCAGGACGATTTTAGGAACAGTGCAGATCGTCCTGGACGATCTCAATATCGTCCTGGACGATTCTGTCCAGAATTTGCTCCAGAAATCAGCTGTTTTCAATGCACTGATCGGCCTGGACGATCCAAACTTCGTCCTGGCCGATTCTGGGAGGAAAATCCAAATCAGAGAGGAACAGTAAGGAAACGAGATATTACAATCTCCCCACCTTAGAAAAATGTCGTCCCGACATTTCCCTAAAGGTACGAAGCAAAACACGAAGCAAACCAAATCGATCAAATCCAAATCCAAAACAAAACTCGTCGAAATCCATACAGAACACACAATGCAATCAATCCAATGTCAATATGCAATGTTCATATGTCAATATCAATCGGTTAGTCAAATCAATCTTACCAGTAGAATCTTCTGGTCGTTGCTGATCCTGATGCTGTAAACTCTGTAGACTGTAGATGCGTGGCACCACTGGAGGAAGTGCAGAAGGTCGTGGCGCAACTGTCTCCCTCTGATCTCTAACAGTCCTATCATCAATCCGGTTTCCTGATCTCTCACTGTAGGCTCTCGAGGCAACAGTCCTCTGCTGTCCTGTACCCGTATCAGTCCTTCCATCCAGTCCTTTCTGAGGACAATTTGCTGCTCTATGTCCTTGCTGTCCACAATGAAAACACTGTCCCGTCAATAGGTAGCACTGACCTGCATGTCGTCTACCACAATGACTGCATGTGCCAGAACCACCAGGCGATACTATCGATGCAGATCGTGACGCAGATCCCGATGCAGATCCCTTCGAACCCTCATATCTGCTTCTCTTCTCTCTATCTCTGGAATCATCTCGTCGTACGTCATCTCTCCTCCTCCTGGTATCCTCGTACCTCGATACTGGTGTCGTCAACTCAATCTCTATCAATCGGGCCCGCTCCACTAGCTCAGAAAACTCGTGGATCCGGAAAGGTACTAGTGGTTGCCTCAGCTCTCTATTCAATCCGTGCAGAAATCTATAACACTTGTCTTCAGAAGTAGGAATCAAGTGAGCAGCGTACCGCGCAAGTGCAGTAAACTCGGACTCGTACTGCATCACTGACTTGCGGCCTTGCTCCAATCTCATGAATGCTTCCTGCATCTGTCGCTGAGCTGACTGTGGTACGAACCACATCCTGAACACTGTAGTGAACTCATCCCAGGTGATCTCAGCATTGGTCTTCCCCTGGAATTTCTCTCTCTGCTGTCCAATCCACCATCTCTCTGCCTCACTCTCCAACATGAATGCTGCCAAAGGTACTTTTCTGTTCCCCGGACACTGCATGCTATCAAAAATCTTCTCTATCCTCATTATCCAATCCTCAGCAGCCTGTGGTCCTACAGCCCCTTTGAACAACGGAGGCTTCAGCTTGTGGAACATCTGTAAATGTCTGTCAACTTCTTCCTCTTTGCTCCCACTCATCTTGCTCTGAGCATCCCCCATAACATGTGCAATCGCAGTAGCTAACTGCATCATACTCTCTGAAGGTGCTGGAGATGCGCTGTGTTGCTCATTCGGTACACTGGATTCTGCCGGAGGATCCATATCTTTTCACCTGCACAATTCAGAACAAATGATACACATATGCAATGATGTATGCCAATGAAGCTCTTAAAGCTACCCAATCTACCCAATCTCTCAATCCAAACCTACAACTCTGGTAACAATTCATTCTTCCAATAACATTGCTCTGATACCAACTTGTCACGCCCCAGAATCTAACTTGGAAAGAATGTCGATCAATTCGCAACGATTTACCAGAGTTATCTATAAATCCTTCAGTAAGCATTCTATCAAAAATCTATAACATTTAAAACATCAATATAACAGTCGATTCATAACTCAAAACATCATGTACAATACTCAGGAACTACACTATCAATACAAGTAGAAAAGCTATCCTGTCCTGAGTACAAAAGAATCAACTATCTATCAAAAGAACTAAAAACCTGCAGATCTGGATCAAATCCTATCTCCTGCTCCCGAGCCCTGACCTGAAAATATCAACCACATATAATGAGCTTTACAAAGCCCAGCAGGTCACCTAATACCTATAACTGAAATCAAAGCACGGCAATGTAGTCGATATGCATGTCAATCTATCAATCTGAATCAATCAATGGTCAATGAGTCAATGCAGCGGAAATCAATAGTCAATAAAACCAATCAATGCAGCGGCAGGCAATTCGATAAATCAATAGAATCAATCAACTAAATCAATACAACGTCGTCAATCAAATCGATACGATCAAATCAATACGATCTATTCAATCCAAATCAATCGAGAAAGGCGATACGAAGCAATGAATCTATAAAACAGTCAATACAGTGAAGAACAGAAGCAACAGTGAATCTATAAGTCTATATGCAGCAATATCAATGAATCTATAAGCAGTAGTACGATGTCCATGCTATCGATGCAATATCTATATCCATTTCTATATCAATGCTCAATGTCGATGCACAGAAATCGATCAGTGAAATCAATGAAATCGTACGATCTAGTAAATCCAATCAAAGTCGATAAAGCAGGAATCTATAAAACAAAACAGTAAACATGCAATTCAATACTATATACTGAACAAGTACAATCTACTGGTCATGTTGCTGTTGTAGAATCCATATTGCTGTTGTAGATAATACATTGGTTCAATCAATAAGAGTCGTCACTCTTTTCGCCCGTCGGCATATCAATAAACTCCTTATATCTCCCTTCAATAATCAATAGTCAATGTTTAAAGGAAAGCCCGTCGGCCCACCATCCTGTACAGGTATCAATATCAATCTCCACCAATGTTCAACCAGGTTCCACTTGCGATCAGTATCAATAGTCAATTCAATCAATAAGCAATTCAATAGTCAATATTAAAGCAATCATATCAATAGTCATATCCATATCTAATCAATCTATCAATTTCATACAATTCAAGAATCGTACGAAAATCGGGCAGCATAACGGTAGTCGGTCAAATTTACACAAAAATCCTGCAAAAAGACACAGTTTCCAAATCTTTCCAAATTACAAAGGAATATCAATAACATCGATACAAGACTATTATCCTATAGAAATCAAATCAAATCCAGTCCCGATTATTTTCTATTCGATTAAAATCACGTAGAATTCGATTAAAATCTCGTAGAATCAATTCCGACCGGTAAAATCTTCGTAGAATACAGTCAAATCGTGTACAATAATCATATCTATAACATACTAAAAGTTGTGCGGTGAAAGTCTTGTCAAATCAAAATCAGGTCGAAAAGTCGACTACGAAAACACAAAACAAATCATATCTCGGTCAAAACACAAAATCTCTGAAAACAGAAACAGGGTTCGGAGTCCTTACCACGAGATCTTCACTTTTCCCAACAGCAGCGTCGGACGAAAAGCGCTCCGCGGTCTCCGAAAATCAACTTTTCTCTTTTCTTCCTTTCTCTTTCTCTCTCTACAAAATATCTGATTTTTAATTTTGATTTTCTCTCTCCTCAAAACGAGCTCATTTCCTTATATCATACATGGATCGGCCTGGCCGATCGTCTCGATCGGCCTGGACGATCAGACCAATTCTGGTCGTCCTGGCCGATACTCCAGGGCGATGATCAGGACGATTTTAGGAACAGTGCAGATCGTCCTGGACGATCTCAATATCGTCCTGGACGATTCTGTCCAGAATTTGCTCCAGAAATCAGCTGTTTTCAATGCACTGATCGGCCTGGACGATCCAAACTTCGTCCTGGCCGATTCTGGGAGGAAAATCCAAATCAGAGAGGAACAGTAAGGAAACGAGATATTACACGTAGGCGGTAGGAGATAAGGAGTCAGGTGTTAGTCCCAATGTCACTTGGAAGATCGGATGTTGATGGTCTTGCCTTGAGTAGGACGTCGGGTCTTAAGCAGGACGTCAGGTCTTCAGCAGGACGTCGGGTCTTCAGTAGGACGTTGGGACTTAACGTCGGGCCTTGAACAAGACGTCGAATCTTTGGCAGGACGTAGGGATTGAGTGTCGGGCCTTGAATGAGACGTCGGGTCTTTGGCAGGACATCGGGTCTTCAGTAGGACGTAGGGGCTGAACGTCACGCCTTAAGGTGGTGGTCCGGCGAGGTTCTGCGGTGGTCCGACGAGGTTCCTGCGGTGGTCCGGCGGTGGTCCGACGAGGTTCCTGCGGTGGTCCAGCGGTGGTCTGGCGGCTGCTGAGGAGGAGCTCCTTCCTTCTCCTCTTCCTTCTCTTCTTGCTTGAGTCCCCCTCTTATGAGAAATGAGGGCTCTATTTATAGATTTTCTGGAGTGGCATGGTCCGTAAATAGGCATGAGATCAGGGGCGAATAGGGAGTGGTCCAATGGACGGCCGATATTGAATCCTACGATCATGCACCATTCATTGGACATTTGAAGGCCTTAGTGATGTCAGAATTTTGTGATCTTGGGCTCGTTGGATTTGTCTCGTCGAGCCCTTCGATTCGAGTATAAGCTCGTTAAAATCAGAGTCCGTTTGGTAACTCAAATTGCGGTTTGAACCTTCCAACAGCACTTTGGATCCATGATATGGACCCATTTGGGCTCGGATTGGGTTGATCTTGGTGTCGTTGAGTTCGTATTTCCAAGACGCTCCGTTCGATTATAAGCTTGCTGAAATCGGAGTTGGGGTGCTCTCGGAATTAATTTTTGAAGTTTCCAACTAGCTTTCGCCTCGAGATTCGTGCCCGATCAAGCTAATTTTGTGATGCCGTATCAATATGATTTCTGGTAAATGTAAGAGCCTACAATGTGAGGCTAGACAATGATGCTAATTTAGTTTCATTTTCAGCTCTTTGGTTTTATTTAATTCTTTTGTAGCCTATAGTGGCTATTGCATATATATCCTTTTGATTTTGGACTTAGAAGAAAGATGTGAATATTGATTGTGAAAATATAAATATATTTTCTAATGTTTATAACTATTTTTCATTAATGCAATTAGTTAGGTTTTGTTATAAATGAATATTGGCTATAAATTGAATTATAAGAAAATAATAAATGAAGAAAAGAAAAAAAGATAAAATTCTTTCACTTTAGATCTTGGGGTGTGACACTATAGGGTGACGATGGTCTTGCAAATGTATTCAGATAACTATAGTGGTTGGTAGTGATTCTAAGCATCCAAGGTTATATTGAGCTTTAGATTTCTTTAAATCTCTAAGCTCACTCTAATCTCCAAATATCCCCTTCATGTGGAGAATGCAGATTTATCTATAATATTTTGAGTGTCATTTTAATAAATGTGGCAAAATTCTACAACAATTCATTGTATTGTCGACATTAAACCCTTTGATCATAAACCATTCATTTAACATCTAAGCATCTTAATGACCTTGGAATTGAATAATCTTGAACTTGTAGGATTTGTGTATTCAAGGAACTTGATTTTAATATAATTGATAAATCATCAAAATCAACATAAATCTTAATAAATATTTGAAATGAAAACTTTCAAAATTAAATTTAAGATCATCCTAACTCCAATTTCAATTAACTTATAGTTGAACTGAACATCTAGATGAAACAAAATCAATAATATCAAAAGTGGTTCAATTTGATTCAGAATGAGCCAAGATCAAGCACTTGAAGCATTATTTTAGATTTTAAATGGATGAACAAATAATATCCAAATTTGGCATGTTTATAGTCAAATCAAGCATCTCGACAAGTCAAATATGAAGAGTATAAGATGGCTTAATTTTGACAACATTGATGCACTTAAATATTGGATGAATGCTTTATGATCAAGTGAATCAATATGAATTGTCTTGTGGAGTATTTCAAATTATCTTCATATTTACGGGCTTGCTTCTAAAAAAATTATAGAAAGACCCTCCATCTCTGCATAAGGGAGGGAACATGGAACTACAACTATCACTTGAGTTTTAATAGAACTCAAAAGCTCCAAGCATCAAGCTCACAGATTTAAATTAGAAAAAAAATTATCTTTTATCTTTAAATGATAACAACTATAGCTATTTAATTTTTCTTTAAATAATAAAAATACTAGCAAAAATAAATTTATTGGTCCAAACATCAATATGCGTCAATGTTCAATACCTAAAAATCATGTACACTAGCTAGGAGTCATACAAATATAATATACTGTCTACCCAATCCTAACCTCAAATGAATAACTAAAAGATAAAATGATAGTAAAACTTGAAGAATCTTATATTTGATCAGCCTCACACTCTCAAATCGCTTCCCTGAGCTGAAATAATTAAATCATCATATATTGAGCGTACAAAGCCCATTAGGTTCTTAGAATCCTACAACTAAACTCAGAGCACAAAAAAAGAAATAATATGTATGAAATCATTCAATTCGTAATAGTAGCAGTCAATATGATTATAAATTTGTGTATAAATAATAAAATACATGCAATAATAATAAAGCCTGTAAAATAGTGCAGTACAAATATAAAAAAGATAAGATAAATGGCAAAGTTGTAAAATATCATTCTTCTTAAATCAAATGTCATAGCAGTATCATCCAAATAGTAAGAAAATAATATGAATCATTAAAATGAAAAAAAAAAAATAAAATATTAGAAATATATTATAATACTATCAATGAATCATATAGAAGTGCACATGATGTTCAATTATTTTTTATTAGTCTCAAATTAGTATCTTAATCACCTGCTCATAAATAATAAATCAGTAATAAGAAATTAGTGCCTTATATATATGTCCAAGCAGTGATATTAAATAAGAAATTTTGGCTTGTGTGATATTTTTCCAGTAAGTCTTCTTAGTTCTGTACTCATGTGGCTTTCAATAATTAGAGTCATCACTCTTGCCTGTCGACATAGTAATTTTTCCTTATAACTCTCAATTAGTCAATCATGTGAATCAGTAGAAGATACACCACAAACCATAATATTTAAAGAAATGTCTGTCAACCCATCTCTTGTACTAGAATGAAATAATAACAAACCAACCTCAGTAATAAACCAATATTTTTTATTTTTACATGCACAATATTACAAAAATAATAACAACTAACTATTACTCATTCTCATGCTCGTATTCATTCATGATGCTTTTATTAACAATATAATCATATCAAAATGCCCATATCACTATTCTTACTCAAATCATACAAAATTTAATAAATAACATGTCAACTAGTGAAAATATAAAATCATCTAGTCAAAATAATCATACATATAATATACCAAAAGTTACGTCATGGAAGCTCAATATATTAAGGAAAAATGTAATAAATATATATTTAAATAGAATAATAAATCTCATAATCAAAATCTTTGAAAATAGAGATAGGATAGAAGTTACCTATGATGATCAGAATAATTTTCGTAATAGGAGAGTCATATAAGAAAACACCTGAAGTATTATTTCTCTTTCTTCTTTCTCCCCTTCTCTCCTCCCCTTCCTTTCCTTTCTTGACAAGTCAAACGAGAGAGATAGGGGGAGAATGGCTGAGCGAAATTTTTTTTATTATAAAAATATTTTTTAGTGCCTAGCATAGCGACACTCCAACCTGGCAACGTAGCGCTACATGCTCATTCCATTCATTTGTCTTGAGGAGAAGTTTAGTTCAACTAAAAGTGTTCAAAAATTAGAGATTGGATAGTTCTAAATTTAATTCGAGAAATTTTGAACATAAATAATCCAACAAGTTACACACACACACACACACACACACACACACACACACACACACACACACACACACACACACACACACATATATATATATATATATATATATATATATATATATATATATATATATATATATATATATATATATATATATTGATGCATATATTTAAGAATAGAAAGTCAAAAAAAAGAATGAAAGAAACAGAGGAGCTTACTTGGATTGGAAGAAGGTAAGGTAGGAAGAAGACGGGGTTTTGGGCTTTCAACCTTGGACCTTCGAGCTTTGGCTGGCACAATGCCAGAGAGAAACATAGCGAATCAACAGCCAAATGAAAACATTGCTCGTGATTTGCCAAGTGCGTGAAAAGGGTCAGCTAGTGTAAAGAAATAAAATGAGGAGGTCCAAATTACCTAATAACCTCTCTTTTAAAAGTTTTATTATTATTATTATTAAGGTGTGGGGGGGGGGGGGGGGGGGGGGGGGGGACAATTGCCCCCATGGGCATTACACAGTTCTGCCCCTGCCAATAGTCCTTGTTCTTCACATTGAGATTAACACATATTCAATAATGTATTGTGTTGACTATAAGGACATTACTATTTAGCTATGCATATTAGAGAGCTCATAAACATGGATCCAATGAACCAAGGTGCTTATAACTAATAAACTATTAATAACAGTGTAAGCGAGTCTAGTTGAGCTTAATGAACTGTTTACATGTCAACAATAACTCATTATGTTACACATCAACTATCATAAATGTCACTTTCTAAATGATATCATATCGTGCCATTGCCTTGACCAAAAATGCCTTTACAACATACATACAGAAATATACCATTCACACTTAATAGTAGTCCACATGCACTTCTAAAATATTGAACATAAATACCTAAAGAGAAATAAACATAAATACTTATCCATGTCTTTAACATACGAATTAGATAAAGATGATGTATTTTGAAATGATGCTTTAGATGACCCTCTTACATAAATAATAGTTTGATCATGGCACCATTAATCTCAATGCAAATTTGAATTAAAATTTTCATAATTAAATTTAGGATCATGCATCGAATTTTAACAAACTTTTAGTTGAATCGAAAATCTTAATGAATTAGCCTATCAACACCAAAGTGATCCAATTTGAGCCCAAATGAATCCATACCAAGCAATTAAAACATATCTACAAGCTTTAGGACATTAATTAAGTGGCCAAACGAATTCCAATTCTCACCTGCATATAGTCAAATTGAGTATCTTGATAAGACAAATCTAATGAAGGAAAAAATTTCTAATTCTTATATCATTAAGACACCAAAAATTGAAAGAATGGTCACATTGTATCTAAGATATGTTAGATCTTCAAGTAAAATATTTCATTGTATTACTAATCATATTTTCATTTTTTTCTAATAAATATTGATTTAATTTGGTTGAAATTCTTTTATTCTCTCCCATATACTACAAGAATGTTGATATTTGATTCACTTTTTGAAAATAATTAGTATTATATAACTTCACCATTCTTAGAACATATGTTCAAATATGATTCAAACTATGATAAAGTATGGTTCAAATAGTTGTTCAAGCCATGTTTAAACATTATTTGAAATCGTATTGTAAAGGCCGCTATGAGGTCACCTAACCTAAGATCGCTCTTGCACAAACAAGGTTTACTTCGGAGTTTCTTAATCAAATTCTAATAATAACAAAAAAAGCTCAATATTTTAGTGTTTAACTTTCACAATCTTCTCCATTTAAGTTACTAATGTTCTTTTCAGTATCCTCCTCCCATAATCACCCACTAGGTAGATAATAGTCTAAAGGTGGCTTCTATAAGTTCAAGAGCTAGTTCCCGCCATATAACACTTTGTTCCATATAGGGTTCAAGAGATGGCCCCTAGAAAATAACACTTTATCATGTATGACATTTAGTTTCAATCTTTCGACTGATGTATTGCTTTAATATCATTTTTATAACAACCAAACTCTTAACTATTGAGCTATTATTTGCTTTGACCTAAGGGCATTACAGTTTTGTCGCACTGATTTAACTTCCGAGGAGGTTATTCATCCTATAATTGCTCCCACATGAGAATGCTTAATTTTGGTGTTTCCTAATAAAATTACAACCATTACACTTGTTGCGTCCAGGAGTATTCGCGGCGGTAGAGAAATATAAAGTTTATCGTCTTAGCGTTGTACGAAAATCTGGTACGCAATCAGATAAGAGAGAGGGTCTAGCATTTATGAGACACCAAGATTTTTACGTGGAAAACCCCTGTAAAAGGTGGAAAAACCACGGGGCCTAGCCCAGTTTGAATGAATCCACTAGTATTGTAGTCGATTACAAATGAGGCCCTTCCCTAGGAGAAGGCCTTAGCTTGATGTACATTTTATGGAGTACATTACATGATGTAAATACAAAGGATCACTATTGACATGTTTGCTTTGTTAGAAGGATTGCAGTCGGCGAGCGACATAGGTCAGGAGGACCGTAGTCAGCTGGCGACGGAGGACTGTAGTCGGCAGGCGACGTAAGTCAGGAAGACCGTAGTCGGCGGGCGACGGAGGTCAAAAATACTGTAGTCGGCGGGCGACATAAGTCAGGAGGACCGTATTCAACGGGCGATGGATGTCGGAAAGACTGTAGTCGGCGGGTGACGTAAGTCAGGAGGACCGTAGTCGGCTGGCGACAGAGGTCGGAAGGACTGTAGTCTGACAACAAAGATCAGTATGACAGCGTCAGGTAGAAGCCCAGCAATGGAAAGAAATCCATCTTCGCGTAGACGTCTAGTGAAGTCCGATAACCGGTAGAAGTCCGGCGTCAGGTAGAAACTTAGCGAAGAGTGAAGGTTCGACGTCGGGCAGAAGTCCGACGTCTGTTGTTGACAAAAGAGAACTCCGGCTTCCCTTGGGCGGAGTTTCAGCGTCATAAGGGAACTCCGTTGCAAATTGGGAAGAATTTCAGCATCACGTGGAAGTTGTGCAAATTCCCAGCGTTTCGTGAAAATCCGGCAGAGTTACGGCGTCTTCAGGCGGGAGGAAGAGCTCCGGCGGTGGTCGAGGAGGTGAGGAATCTCCTTTTCCCCTTTCTCCTCTTCTTCTTCTCTCTCTTCACTTGAGTCCCCTTGGTGTAGAATGAGGGCTCTATTTATAGTTTTTCTGGAGTGGCATAGCCCGTAAATAGGCGTGAGATCAAGGGCGAACAGGGAGTGGTTTGAATGGACGGCCGATATCGAACCATTTGATCATGCACCGTTCGTTGGACATTTGAAGGCCTTAATGAAGTCGGAATTTGATGATCTTGGGCTCGTTGGATTTTTCTCGTCGTGTCGTTCGATTCGAGTATAAGCTCGTCAAAATCGGAGACTGTTTGGTAACTCAAATTACGGTTTGAACCTTCCAACAGCGCTTTGAGCCCTTGATTCGGACTAATTTGAGCTCAGATTGGGTTGATCTTGGTGTCGTTGGGTTCGTATTTCCGAGACGCTCAGTTTGACTATAAGCTCGCTGAAATCGGAGTTCATATGCTCCCGAAATTAATTTTTGAAGTTTCCAACTAGCTTTTGCCTAGAGATTCGTGTCCGATCAAGATAAATTTTGTGATGCCGTATCAACACTAAAAGACGTATCGATGTTTAGGAGTTCAATTTTATTTTTAGAAGAGGTTTTGTATAATATAAATTATTTATCTATCACATCTATCTTAAAATAATTTTATATACTTTAAAATTCAACGTGAACAATTTTTTATCAGGGCATACTTATATATATTTTTTTCTTTTCTCCAATTTATTTTGAGGTATCCAAAGTTAAATTTCACTAATCAAATTGCCAATTTTAAGTTCATCTCCTTTTGATGTGGTCAAGATACTCTTCAACTCGATGCAATCGTACTGTAAAGGCCACTAATTCCTTTTTTTTTTTTTTTTTACGTAGGGGAAATATCAAGGAATTCCCTATTGCCAACTATTAAACCCTAAGGGGCTATTTGATATCAGATTGGAGTTAACTATAACGGGTTTAGTAAATCCTATAAATCAGGATTTAGTACCTGAGGATGTTAAATACTGAAAACTGTTTGGTATGTCATATGTTAAATCTTAAGAAACTGTTTGACAAAGTAATCCATTAGTTAAAGTTGTTGGTCAATTTAGAAATTAAATTTAATGTGCTTTGAATTTTATTTACATGTTAGTTATGAGTTAATTATGAATAATATACTTAGAAGGTAGTTTGATTATCCAATAAATAAATTAATAATTTAATTTATAATTACAATATTAATTATCCAATTATTTTAAGTATTATTTTAATAAACATCTCAATACTAATTATAAGAACATTATTTAATTATTACTTGAAATAACTAATCATTTCATTATTATTTACACTGCTGACTATTTCAATAATTTAAATTTTTAATTACTAAATTATATTAATAAAACTAATATTATTAGTGTCTAATTAAAAAACTTAATAATTAATCTTATAGGCGGGTAGTCCAGTTACTCGAGTAGGCTTTCCTCGCTTGTCGCTTAAGGTAGAGCTTCCTTCGCTGGTTCGCGTGAGGTACGGCTTCGAACTAGTCGCTTGTCGGGTTTGCTTTTCCTCTTCTGCATTTCTTCAGTTCGATCGGAGTTCGCCGCAAAGGTACGATATTTCTCCCTTTGGCGCGTTTCTTCTGCTAAATCCGTAAACGCCGTAGTTCGTAAATCCGTAAATCCGCCGAACATCGGGACATATTTACGCCGTAAATCGCCCTAAATCCGTTAATCCGGCATTTAAGAGGAATTCGGATTTACTGCAGCTGGAAAACTGTTTGGCAGGATTTACGGTAAATCCCAGCGTATATATTGCTACAAATCCGATACCTAACAGCCCTCGATGTTACCCCAGCCCAAAGAATCCTCACCCTCTTGTTCTTCTGAAAGATTCTTTTTTTAAATATTTTCTTCCAGTAAGTGATTCTTAGGCTTGGCTCAAGGTCTGCAGAGGTGCCTGCGATGGTGGTCGTCGATGAGGAAAACGGTGAGATGCATCCGCTGGATCTGTTTCTGTCTGTTGGATTGGATAAGCGGACGGCGGAGAACGTGCTCGTCAACCCCAAAGTCACTTCCAACCTCACCGCCGTCATCAAAGAGGTACCTTTATTGCTTTCTGTTTTAGGAATGGGAATATGCAGTATTAATCGGACTGCAACCGTTGTACTATGGATTATAAGTTGTCAAGTGAAGAAATAATCCATTTTGACATGAAGTTTGGTTTCTAATCGAGCTTGTTTTAGTTGGTTGGCATATAGGAGATGAGTTTCTTGCATTCAAATTGGTTTCCCAGCAAAGAAAACTATGGTTTTACTTCCCAATGAAGTATGATATGTTCATTCGTTCTAATGCTTTGACCTGTCTAGAAAAATCAAGAATTCTTATGGATCAGTATAAACCAACCCAAGCCAAGTTGATTATTAATTTGTTTGAAATTGATGCAAGACAATCATGACCATTAAATGATCTTATGTTTTTTTTTTGGTTTATAAGCAATGCCATTTTATTTCAACATGTTCTAATTGCTTCATGATATGTAAAAAGGACCTTTATTTCCTTCTATGGCTGTTGTGTCATATTTTAATTTGGAGTGTTTAGTCATGACTTATATAACAGATTCTAATATTAGATTGGATCATTGAATATTGAATATTGAATTGAACATTGAATTGAATATTGATCTTCTTTAAACATCGCTCGTCTACTCTCTTTCTATTCGTTTATGATGAGGTCATCGATCAACGGTTCAGACGCGTGTATCGCCGGAAGCATCGCCGATCGATGGCCACGATTCAGAGCTTATATTTTTAGTTATTCATGCATTTTCAGTTTTCAGTATTCCTATTTTACCCTTATGTGTGAGTGAGTTATGTTGGGGCCCCGAGGGCGATTTAGTCATTATTTATGCTTTTATTTTCTTGTATCTCATGACCTATATATAGGGGTCATGTATCATTGTATGAGGTTAATGAATTATTGAATGAAATCTATGTGTAATTCTACTTTTCTTGCATGAGTGCTTGAGAGAGGAGAGAGCTCAAGAGGAGCAATCGGCAATACCCACCAATCGTTGGAATAGTCCGCGATTCGTGGTTAATTCTCATATTTCGTAGTTTTCCATTTTTCTTTGTTCTTCCCTACCAAGTCTTTTCCCCACCTCAACTCAAATTCTCCCCAATTAGGTGCCGCCACCCTTGATCACACCACCGGCCACCCTTGAGCCCGCCGCCGGCCACCATCAGGGATCCGACCGGCCTCCTTCCGGCGTAGCCAACCCCCGGCCAAGTACTCCATCCGTTTGCCTTGAATTTGAAAGTTGAATTTCAAATTTCGAAAACTTTCCTAATTTGGAAAGCCAAATTTAGAAAGTTTTTATGGCGGAATTCAATACCTATTAAGTGAGATTGGAGTTACTAAACCTTTGCCACATCATCATCCCTAGTAATAATCCTCTCTCAAGAGAATTCAAATCCCTCCCTCATGCATGCCGCCGGCCCCATGGAGGATTCACCTCATTGAATGCAATCAATGCCTTGGCAATTTTGGGAACCTTAATTGTAATTCAAATTTCCCTCCTCATACAATTAAAACTGAAATAAAATCAGTTTTAATTCACTCCCCTCCTCCTTTAGAAACCGCCGGCCCCCCTCCTTGATGGATCCTATTAATGGTGCATTAATCCTCATTAATCCTCTTTGCAAATTTGAAAATAATTTCAAATTGTTCCCTCCTAATTATTAGAATCTGAAATTAATTTCAGACTTTGATAAAATCACTTGCCACCTCACTAACCTAGCCCTCCTCATTTTCTCCACCCGCCTCCTTCCTCCTCTTGGCCGAGACTCTCCCTCTCCTTGGAGATCCCGCCGCCTACCCCTCCTCTCCTTGAGAAATCTCCACGCCAAGCATGTATGGCGGATCCGGAGTTTGAGTGGGGTCTAGTTTTCCACGCCGACGGAAGCATCAACATCCTACGGTCACCTTGCTTTGACGTCGGATTCGAAGACGAAACCACTGTGGAGGAGTACTTGGAGAGAGTCGTGCCAATCCTTGCAAGCATCTACGACCGGAAATTTGCAAAGCACACTTGGATTCTTGAAAGTCCGGCATTCACGCCCTTCTCGTCATCGTCGACTCCTCCGTGGCTCAAGACTCTTGGCATCGCAACCTTCCTCGTGGCATCGTTTGGTGTGCTGAAATTCTTCTCCCGCAAAGCCTAGTCTAGTTGAGTGAGTATTTCCCCAAGGTGAACTTCTCGTTATTAAATGACGGATTGTTGTACTAGCTTTTAGTGTTGCTACTATTGTTGGTTGTCCGAAGGTTTTGGCTAATCTACATGCTTCTTTGCCCAAGCTAGTTGACAACTACGAAAGTTTAATGATTTTCTTGCTATCGCCATAAGTTATTAATTGTAATTTCTTTGCCAACTCAATTTTAATTTCCCACGCAGCTCCTTGCATTTAGTTTCACATCATATTTGGTATCAGAGCATGGCTAGCATGCTTTGATCATGCTAGATGCATCCTAGGAAGTTTCCTTTAGCTTGTCGTTAGTTGTTGCATGCATCACATCTTTTAAATAAATTTTATTGGCTGTTTTCTATTGCTGTCCGGAAATTTCTGCAACAATATTTGCATGTTACATGCTCATATCAAGGTGTTTAAAGTGCTGTCCTCATTGCATTCGCATCCATATTAGTGTAGGACATTAAACCCTTGCTGCCATCCACTTTCCTGCACTAGTTTGTGACGTTGGGCTGACTTCCAAGCGTTTGTAGTTTGCTGTCCTCTGTTTCCTGCAGCTATTTAGTAGCCGTTATCGAACCTAGAGTCACTATTGAGGTGCTGCCTAGACCCGGGAACCTAGCCGAAACACTTAGGTGACTTTCCCCTCGACTGTGTTTGCTGCCCAGCGATTTCCTGCTGCTGTAGCTTAGATTTCAGCCAACTTTTTGGTAGGGTTAACTGCTGTCCGTGACTTAGAAAGTCTTCCTAGCAACCCCTAACACCCAACCATGGATCCTACCCATTTGCAAACCACTTTAGACATGATTATGGGTCAATTAGGAACACTTACACAACAAATGAAGGATACCCAAACAAGTGTAGCTGAACTTAGACGTCATACGGGAGAAAGACTAGACAACATTGAAAGAATAGGTCACCCCGCTCTCTACACCCCCTCCCGTCCTCATTCACCATATGGCGAAGATACCCGAACTGAATACGGACCTCCTAGGGATTACTACCGACCCAACCACCGACCCCATCACGAACCGGTAGGACGTGAAGCCCCTTGGAGAGACAACGACACCCAACTCCTCAAGAGTATTAAGATAGACGCCCCGACGTTTGACGGCACGTTAGAACCTCAAGTTTTCCTTGATTGGATTAAGGGAATGGACAGCTACTTCAAATGGTATAACATTTCGGAAGATAAGAAGGTTAGATTCGCTGAGATGAAGTTAACGGGAAGAGCTAACCAGTACTGGACCAATGTAGAGCACATGAGGGAGACTCGAGGAGAATACCCTATTGCCGACTGGGGCACAATGAAGCAAGAACTGAAAAGGAAATACCTTCCCCCCTCATACTACCCAAGACTTTTAGATCGTTGGAATAGGCTAACCCAAGGGAGCAAGACCGTCAAGGAATATATCTCGACCTTCGATGATTTTCTGATTCGTTGTAACGGAGAAGAGACCACCACCCCTACGCAACTCCTGTCAATGTTCAGAGCCGGATTAAGAGAAGATCTTCGAAATGAACTCTTTGCTAGGGGAGTGAACACGTACGAGGCTGCCTGTAGTCTTGTGCTAGACTTAGAAGAATCAAGGAGCCACGCCCCTAGGACCCAAGACTCTAGACCTAACCCATACAAGTCTTCCTCTAGCCAACCGTACAACAAACCCACTGGACCCTCAGGTAGTCGGCCTGCTCCTAACCAAACCCAACCTCGATCCGATTATAAAGGGAAAACGCCTGATCGAGAAACACCCAAGACCACTGCCGGTACTAAGTGTTTTAGATGCCATGGGTATGGACACATTGCGTCTCAGTGCTCCAGCCCGTTTAAGGTCACGATAATTGAGGAAGTAACGGAGGAAGAAGACGAACCGGAAACTGACTTAGTCCACCATATGGACGACGAGGAAGAAATTTTCGACGAGGATGATACTGCTGTTGTTCACTGCCTCCAAAAGTTGAACCGACTAGATCTGCAAGTTGTTAGGTGTGCCTTTTCCCAACCTAAACCTAGCGATGACTGGCGAAGAACCTCAATCTTCCACACGTTCACTAAGATTGGGGACAAAAATTGTAAAGTCATAATAGACAGTGGAAGTTGCATCAACGCCATATCTTCTGCCATGATTTCAAAATTGCAATTAAGGACCACTCCACACCCGAACCCCTACAAAGTTGCTTGGATAAACTCGACCACCCTAGAAGTGAAAGATAGGAGTCTTGTTCCTATCGAATTCGTTGGTTACAAAGATAAAATCTGGTGCGATGTTTTAACAATGGATGTGGGCCAAATCATCCTTGGCCGCCCCTGGCTTTTTGACAATGATGTACACATCTATGGCCGTTCAAATACCTGCGTGTTTGAACACGAAGGCAAGAAGATCAAACTCCTCCCCACCCAACCCAAATCAACAAGGGACAACATCAAGCCAAATTCCCTTAAGCCCAACACGGGCCTGAACCTTCTAACTGCCAAGGACTTGGACACTGAGCTAGGATCTGGAACACCTCTTTACGCGTTAGTAGCTCGGGAAGTAAGTGTAGATCATGAAGAACCTATCCCCGAGAAGGTAAAACCACTGCTTGAAACTTTTTCTGATATCTTCCCTGAGGATTTGCCATACCAACTACCACCCCTTAGGGACATCCAACATGCCATCGACTTAGTCCCTGGAGCCTCCTTACCCAACCTACCTCATTACCGTATGAACCCGACTGAGCATGCAGAGCTCAAGAAACAGGTGGACGAGTTGCTTCAACGAGGGTTCATTAAGGAGAGTCTCAGTCCGTGTGCGGTTCCTGCTCTTCTTACCCCTAAGAAGGATGGATCGTGGAGAATGTGTGTCGATAGCCGCGCTATCAACAAAATCACGGTCAAGTATCGGTTCCCAATCCCACGCCTGGATGACATGCTAGATATGATGACGGGGGCCACTCTATTCTCTAAGATCGACCTCAAAAGTGGGTACCACCAGATCAGGATCCGCCCGGGAGATGAATGGAAAACGGCTTTCAAAACCAAAGATGGATTATACGAATGGACTGTGATGCCCTTTGGTTTAAGCAATGCCCCGAGCACGTTTATGAGAGTAATGACCCAAATCCTCCGACCTTTTCTAGGAAAATTCGTGGTTGTATACTTTGACGATATCCTAATTTACAGCAACTCGGAAGAACAGCATTTGGATCATTTAAGGCAGGTCTGTGAAACGTTGAGGAAAGAACAAATGTTCGCTAACCCCAAGAAGTGCACCTTTTTGACTGATCACGTCATTTTTCTTGGATTTATCATATCTTCCCATGGAATCTCTGCAGACCCTGAGAAAGTGCGAGCGATCACTGATTGGCCCGAACCCAAAAATATTCGAGATGTTCGGAGTTTTCATGGACTGGCCACGTTTTATAGAAGATTCATCCGGAATTTTAGCACTATAGTGGGGCCGATAACTGATTGTCTCAAGAAAGGTGAATTTCTTTGGACGGCGTCTGCTTCTAAGGCTTTTGATGATATAAAAAGGAAAATGATTGAAGCACCTGTCATGCGGCTGCCTGATTTTTCTAAGGTTTTTGAAGTAACTTGTGATGCTTTGGGCATAGGAATAGGAGGAGTCTTATCTCAAGAAGGCCACCCCGTGGCCTACTTCAGTGAAAAACTAGATGACATTCGGCAACGCTATTCCACCTATGACAAAGAATTCTATGCTATAATTCAATCCCTTAGATATTGGAGGCATTACCTGCTGCCTCAGGAATTTGTCATTTTCTCTGACCATGAAGCGCTTCGATATATTAACTCCCAAAAGAAGCTTAATGCCCGACATGGTAGATGGGTTGAGTTCCTGCAAGAATACACGTATACCATTCGACATAAAGCAGGTTCGGAGAATAAAGCCGCGGATGCACTTAGCCGACGTCTGATGGTCGTTCGTGAAATGAGGATGGAAGTGATAGGGTTTGAGCAACTTAAAGAAAATTATTTAGATTGCCCTGATTTTAAGGACACCTATTCTAGACTTACTATGGGGGGTGAACGGATTATCAATGACTTTATTGTGGAAGATGGATATTTATTCAAGGCACAAAAACTATGTATCCCTAGGACTTCCCTTCGAGAATATCTAGTTTGGGAGTTACATGCTGGAGGTTTAGCCGGACACTTTGGCCAGACCAAGACAATTGCTGCTCTCGAAAATCGATTTTTCTGGCCTAGCCTTAAGCGAGATGTCAGTCAGTTAGTGAAACGATGCCACACCTGCCAGCTAGCCAAACAGCGAAAACAAAACACTGGTTTGTACACCCCGCTCCCGGTGCCTAACTCTCCCTGGGTAGATGTAAGCATGGACTTCGTACTTGGGCTACCTAAAACCGTTAAGAAACACGATTCTGTATTTGTGGTGGTTGACCGATTTTCTAAGATGGCTCATTTCGTACCTTGCTCCAAGACTTTCGACGCCTCCCACATCGCTAAACTTTATTTTAATGAGATAGTTAGACTTCACGGCCTTCCCAAGACCATAGTATCCGACAGGGACGTTAAGTTCACTAGTTATTTCTGGAAAACCCTTTGGCACTACATGGGCACCAAATTACAATTCTCCACAGCCTTCCACCCGCAGACTGATGGTCAAACTGAGGTAGTAAATAGAAGTCTAGGCAACCTCCTAAGGACACTGGTAGGAGAAAACATTCGGGATTTGGACTCTAAGTTACCCATAGCAGAATTTGCCTACAACAACTCTGTAAACAGAACTACAAACTTGAGTCCAGCTGAAATTGTGTATGGATACCCACTTAGGCAGCCAATTGACCTCATCCCCATGAGTCCCTTAGGTAGAACATCTGAGTCAGCATATACATTTGCATCTCATATACAGGAGCTTCACAAAGAAATTAAAAGAAGAATTGAACAAAGTAATTCCAATTATAAACTTATTGCAGATCACAAGAAAAGATTTAAAGAATTTGCAGTTGGAGACTTTGTGATGGTACGGATCCGTCCGGAACGCTTTCCGCCGGGCTCCGTGAAGAAGTTACATGCTAGAAGCGCCGGACCTTTTAAGATAATTTCAAAGATAAATAGCAATGCTTATGCGCTGGACCTTCCCAAAGGTTTTAACATCAATCCAACCTTTAATATAGAAGATTTAGTAGCCTTTGAGGGACCTGAGCTGAACCCTGAAAATCCACTTCAAATTGAGCCTTGTGAGAACCCAACCAGTGAGATCCCCAGCCTACCTCCACTTCCCAATTTACCCCATTTACCCAATGCGGAGAAGATTGATGCTATACTTGACGATGAAATCATTTCCATGAAGGAAGGTGGGCGCCATAGGTACTTGGTTCATTGGAAAGGGAAACCGGTGACAGAGGATACGTGGATCGATCGAGAGGAGTTGCAGCGATTGGATCCGGATCTTTTAGAGATGTACGAGAGCTCCAGAGATTCCCACTCGACGGGGTCGAGTTTTCTCCCACCTGGGGAGAATGATGAGGTCATCGATCAACGGTTCAGACGCGTGTATCGCCGGAAGCATCGCCGATCGATGGCCACGATTCAGAGCTTATATTTTTAGTTATTCATGCATTTTCAGTTTTCAGTATTCCTATTTTACCCTTATGTGTGAGTGAGTTATGTTTGGGCCCCGAGGGCGATTTAGTCATTATTTATGCTTTTATTTTCTTGTATCTCATGACCTATATATAGGGGTCATGTATCATTGTATGAGGTTAATGAATTATTGAATGAAATCTATGTGTAATTCTACTTTTCTTGCATGAGTGCTTGAGAGAGGAGAGAGCTCAAGAGGAGCAATCGGCAATACCCACCAATCGTTGGAATAGTCCGCGATTCGTGGTTAATTCTCATATTTCGTAGTTTTCCATTTTTCTTTGTTCTTCCCTACCAAGTCTTTTCCCCACCTCAACTCAAATTCTCCCCAATTAGGTGTCGCCACCCTTGATCACACCACCGGCCACCCTTGAGCCCGCCGCTGGCCACCATCAGGGATCCGACCGGCCTCCTTCCGGCGTAGCCAACCCCCGGCCAAGTACTCCATCCGTTTGCCTTGAATTTGAAAGTTGAATTTCAAATTTCGAAAACTTTCCTAATTTGGAAAGCCAAATTTAGAAAGTTTTTATGGCGGAATTCAATACCTATTAAGTGAGATTGGAGTTACTAAACCTTTGCCACATCATCATCCCTAGTAATAATCCTCTCTCAAGAGAATTCAAATCCCTCCCTCATGCATGCCGCCGGCCCCATGGAGGATTCACCTCATTGAATGCAATCAATACCTTGGCAATTTTGGGAACCTTAATTGGAATTCAAATTTCCCTCCTCATACAATTAAAACTGAAATAAAATCAGTTTTAATTCACTCCCCTCCTCCTTTAGAAACCGCCGGCCCCCCTCCTTGATGGATCCTATTAATGGTGCATTAATCCTCATTAATCCTCTTTGCAAATTTGAAAATAATTTCAAATTTTTCCCTCCTAATTATTAGAATCTGAAATTAATTTCAGACTTTGATAAAATCACTTGCCACCTCACTAACCTAGCCCTCCTCATTTTCTCCACCCGCCTCCTTCCTCCTCTTGGCCGAGACTCTCCCTCTCCTTGGAGATCCCGCCGCCTACCCCTCCTCTCCTTGAGAAATCTCCACGCCAAGCATGTATGGCGGATCCGGAGTTTGAGTGGGGTCTAGTTTTCCACGCCGACGGAAGCATCAACATCCTACGGTCACCTTGCTTTGACGTCGGATTCGAAGACGAAACCACTGTGGAGGAGTACTTGGAGAGAGTCGTGCCAATCCTTGCAAGCATCTACGATCGGAAATTTGCAAAGCACACTTGGATTCTTGAAAGTCCGGCATTCACGCCCTTCTCGTCATCGTCGACTCCTCCGTGGCTCAAGACTCTTGGCATCGCAACCTTCCTCGTGGCATCGTTTGGTGTGCTGAAATTCTTCTCCCGCAAAGCCTAGTCTAGTTGAGTGAGTATTTCCCCAAGGTGAACTTCTCGTTATTAAATGACGGATTGTTGTACTAGCTTTTAGTGTTGCTACTATTGTTGGTTGTCCGAAGGTTTTGGCTAATCTACATGCTTCTTTGCCCAAGCTAGTTGACAACTACGAAAGTTTAATGATTTTCTTGCTATCGCCATAAGTTATTATATTGTAATTTCTTTGCCAACTCAATTTTAATTTCCCACGCAGCTCCTTGCATTTAGTTTCACATCAGTTTATCTTCTTAATTATAATCTTACCATTTTATTCTCTTGATTCTATCTTCTTCTCTAATCCCCCTCTTTATCTTCCACTAAATAATATTGAAGCTCTTGATTTACTAGGTCTATTGGTCTCACAATCTTTATTCCTCGTTGTAAGGCTAGCCTATGTTCACCACTGTCACTAGTTGTGATCCAGGTCGTGCACGACAACCTCTAGTGCATTGCACAACCAATTATTCTCGTCTATCATTGCATTCTTGTGCTACTTTCTCTACTTGATTATCTGATCTACAAGAGGCTACACACCCTATCTTGTGAGGAGAACCGTATTGTGTGAATGCCAAGTGCATTTAAATCACCTCTAGCCATCGTCAACACATAATTAGTTGTTGCCATTGATGCAACCCTTCCCACACATCTTTACTATCCAACTGCTAGCACCGCACATCGAACATCCACTAGCCCTTGCTTGTGACCTTTGCCAAACTAATGCATTCCATGCCAAATTGTTCATTCTCAGTTGCCTCTGCTTCTTGAACAGTTGAACCTAACTCCCTATCACATTACTGCTATACATTTTGTCCGCGTCGTCTTTGCTTTTAGCACACGATTGGAGACTATTAACTTCCTCTTAAGTGATATGCGTTCATCTTCATTTATTCTTCTAAGATCGAGTTTGATAAGCAATACTTTAAAGCAACAAACATCGCTTTTTAGGTGCTGTCACATTCGTGCATAGTTACCACCACAACTTCAGCATTCAATTCACATTATTTGATTCAATTCATGTTTGGGGATTGATTTTAAACCTTGTAACTATGATAGAGCACAAATCTTAAGGCATATTCTCCTTTCTTGAAAATGATTTGAGGTCATCCTCTTGAGTAATTAAACTTCATCTTCATGATTTTGCATCCAATCACTAAATGAATGATCATCTTAACACAAAAAATTATGGTATTAAACTTATTCTCCTGTTATGATGACATCAATGCATAAGAGGAAGTAAAATTATGGTTAGGACAAATATTATTTGTTAAAAATAAAGAAAAAAATATTATAAATCATGTTGTCACTGTTTTTTTGACTTATTCCATCATGGTCATAAGCATCTACTTAGATAATTTATTTAAGGATATGATTAAATTTTCCTAGATTTGATCGCTGGATAAATTTTTTCCTGTAAGTGCTGGATGATGAAATTGAAGAAGCCTAAAATTATCTGTATGGATTTAATGATGGTCTGAGATAATATGAATGTTGTTACAAATAATGGATCAACACAATCTTCATATTCATCACAATTTTAAGATCATTACAGAGAGTACGTTGATTATCATTTTCCCATAATTGCATCACATAAACATTAGCATTAACATTAACATCAGCATTATAAGTATTTTGATCAATCATCCCCTATTAATTGTGTTAAATATTATGATTTATAAAATCATCTGCTGTTTCACCAAGATTTACAAGAAAACCAAGCTCGGCTAAAAAGAAACTTGCAAATGCTTGATAGCTTCAAAGAAGGAAAATGGAATATGGAACATGATTGCAGCATCATACTAACTATGTTTGAACCAAAGGCGACCCTTCCAAAATAATAAGTCCAGACAATAGATGGTGTTCTAAGAAACTTGCTGATAATAATCCAAATGTAGTTGACCAATTGATTGAGATCTTGCATGAGCCAAAACCTGAATCTATTACATTGATTGTTGTTGCACTTGATATTGAGCATGACTTTGTACCACTTATAGAGATTATTTATTTTCTAAAGTCGCTTTAGATGTTACCAAAGGATGATTCACAAAAGCCAGAGCTGCTTCCATCTTCTAATATTTAGTTAATGCTTCTAATTATGCCACAAACACACAAAACAAAGACTAAATCCATTATTTTTAGTTCATGGACTGTTCTTAATTGCGTAGGTTTCTCTTGATTCTCTAGTTCCTTTACCTGATCATATGTCTTCCATTGAGTTTGTGCTACCATTACCACCATTTGCTACAACAAAGTTTTGTGGTGATTGCTTCCACTGCCAGGATGAGTGCCTTGCCAATTGCCATGCTTGCCTCAAACCTCTGGATGTCTACCTTTTGCTACATCCTCTTTTATTGATCATAGATTTGTACAGGAGTCAGTTTCACCTCTTCCACCACTATGGTCATCTTCCAACTCTTTGGAGGAAATATATTTTTAAGCTCGAGTGAATGATGCTGGACAGTCATTGCCTTCAAATGCTCTTTTATATAAGCATGTGTTTATTTAATTTAAACTTATTTTAATTGCTTCATAATATGCTATGACACTTTATTTTATTTCCTTCCATATTAATCATGTTGTACTTTATGTAGATATTTTGAATCATGAACTTACATATTCCAATATTGTATTCAGTCTTTGAACTTGAATATTCATCTGTAAATCTCTCTATTGCCCCACCCCCCCTCTCTCTCTCTCTCTATCTTCGTTGTTAGCCTCTTCCCGTTCTCTTCGCCTTCCATCTCCTTCTACTATTTTTCTTCTCTAATTCTCGTCTTTGGTTTTCACCAAAAACTAGCAAGTTTCTTGCAAAACAAGTTCGTTTTCAGTTTTTTTTTTGAAGTAAATGAGGCTTGCTTTTACATGTTATTGAGTTTTTATACTAGTGAATATGCATGCTTATGAACATAATGAATAAATAATTGTAAGTTTGGAGAGATTTTCTCATTTACATATCTTCATAAATCTTGTTCAAAGTAGCCATACATGATCCCACGTATGATCTGTTCAGCTGCTGTGTTGTTTTAGATATTCTCCTAGAACTAGCACTAAACTTCAATGCTTATTCAAACTGATGGTTTAAGATCTAAATATTCATATAGAAAGTGCTAAACTAATATTAGGCTTTTACTTGGATAAATTGTATATTCATGGATCAATATAAACAGAACTTTATCAACGTGCATATGATTATAATTGGTGCCATTTCTCATTGTTTCTTGCATTTGGATATTTTCCTGTTATGCAGATAAATAACTTTAAAATCTGTTGCTTCCGTTAAGGAGAACATCTATTGGTTGTGTTTTGCTTATATCAATTTCTGGAGGTTCTTATAATTGTAATCTGAAAAACTTTTGCAGGCATGTGTTGTTGATGGATGTGGCAAGACTGTTGGAAATCTTTTGTACACGGTAGCTTGTTTAATTTTGAAATTGAATTTTTTGATAGAAGCTGCTTTAAAGTTTTCTAATGCTTGCTCTTTTTTGTCATATAGGTTGCGACTAAGTTCCCAGCCAATGCACTAAAACATCGGCCAACTTTACTTGAATATATCGTTTCATTAAAGGTGTTGTTCTTACCACCAGTTCCGAGTTATAAAAATTCATTGTAAACGCAACCTATTATAAAATAATTAGCATGTCATGTGATCTTTTGTAATAAATCATTTTATAAGAACATTCAATAATGTCATGCATTAAAAAGGTTTGTAGAGGGCATTTGAGTACTCACTTTTTGATAGAAGTTCATAATTTTTGCAGATAAAATCCCCTGCCCAACTAGATGCAGCCTTTGCATTTCTTATGAACGTTGGGCCCGAGACTTACCAGTTGAAAGACTTTGAAGAAGCTTGCGGTGTAGGTATGTGATGTAAGATAATGTATGCGTTAAGATTCACTTCCAAAGTTTTTTTTAGGCAGTTGTCTGATTAAGCTCTATGTATGCATTGAATTAGTTTTTACGTGCACGCTCATACACACATATACATATATATTCTCTCTAATGTCTTTTTCTATTTCTCATCGTCTCTCTCCCAAACTAATTTCCCCCCAATTTCCCTCGAGGGTTCATACTTTCCTTACCCACTCTATCCCCTCTGAATTCTTATCTCTACTGTTTGATGGCACTAGTATGTTTTAATGTGGCATTCTAATATCTCATCATTTTGCAACTTGTTGGTTCAACCCTATTCATTTAAGTGCGAGCCAAATGATTTCTTCTTGTTGGTTCCCTCTGTACATACATTGTCACACTCATTTGCTCTTTGATTTTTTTACAATTTCATTCCTCATTGTTTTACACCATGTTGGCTCAACTCTATTTGTCCAAGTGCTTCATTTGTTATTCCATATTTGGAAACTCAACACGCTTCATTTGCGTATAGACCAGGCCCTTGCTATTGTGACCTCACTAGCATGCCCTTATGCCACAACCCCATTGTGTCACATCATCTTTGATTTATCACATTGCTAGAATGTCATCCTATGAATCCCATCGTCAATTACTCGTAAAAATCAGTTGCACTTCTATGCTTGTAATCCCACTATTGTTGCTACTACGTTTTTTTCGCAATCAGTATGCAGTTGCACAAAAAAAATTGCATTTACTTGTGCCTTTTTCCCTGTTGCAACCACGCATCATAGTTTTCTTCGCATCATGTGCTCGATGCCACATACAACCTTGTTACATCAACGATCAAGTATTGTTACAAATTGTCACACTGATTGCTACAACGTTTTTGCCCTCCCTCATCATGGTCTGCATTAAGTGCCACTTGTGACCTCAGTAAATTGTAACTCTCGTCATCACTTGTTCACCGTCACATGCTGCTACCTGTCACCTTTGCATCACTGGAGTCACATAGTCTTCTAAGGCATTGCTATTTCCACTCTAGGGACTAATCTTTTATCGTTCCTAGGCACCACCTTTTACAACCCATCTATCATGCTTTCTTGTGTTGTGGAGTTGTTTACAACATCACTATCTTGTTGTTGTGCCGATGACCTGTTTGTGTGATTTCCCCGACCATTCAATGGTGATCCCACTACGCCATTCTTTTGATCTCACTATGCTGTCCACCATTGCATCTTTTACCTGAATTACAACTTCAACCATAAGATACAAGGTTGAATGTTGTTCATATCAAGAAGAAGAAATCATCCTCTTCCTTATTCAAGAATCAAGGCTCATGAACATCAAAGATATATTTACTTTAATTACATTTTATGACTTAAGGTATGTATATGATTATGAACACAAAATTTTAAAGTTTAATATCTTGTCATGCCTTCCACTAAAAATGCCATATATTTTTACATACATGATCACATTTATTTTGTGTTGAGATGTGTTTCCTATGCTAATCTTACTCTATTTTTAAAGTAGTTATAAAATTTTAATTTTTTTTAGTTAACCTATAAAATACACTTATAACCTGCTAGCATTAGTATAAACTTAGTACACTTGCTATAATTGAGATAGGATGAATTTAATATATGCTCAAGAACAATCTCAGTGTAAATATTTCTTGAAGATAGAATTGTTGAATTCATAACATACCTGCTGCATTATTATTATTGAGTTTTGAATCATGACTTCATATTTTCACGCACATGGTCATACATATAATGACAAGGATTGACACCATATTCCTATGTTTAATGGCTTACAAGGTCCTCGTGCATGATTCTGATACGCCCTAGGGTTTCACACTTCGGTTTTGCCCTAATTCCCCTCAAAAGAGAAGAATCTCTCCACTAAAACCAAGGAGAAACAATCAGCAAAGAAATGAGATGAAGAACAAGAACCTTTGTATTTGAAATCCAAGAGAAAACAAGATAAGTTTGTCCACTTCGAGAAGGACAAGGTCTCCCACAAGAAACCCTAGATAAAAACAAGAAGAAAACTAGAAAGAGACTTTACTTAGCATAAATCCCAAAAACTGAACCCTAATCCCCCCTTCATACCACTCCAACTTCTTAACTCTTCCCTAAATTACCCCTCTTAATCCACCCTCCAACTCCCCTCAACATTCCGCCCCCCCCCCCCCCCCCTCTCAGCCGTTTGATCAAAAGGTGGGCCCAAGGGGCCCACCGTGGCTTCCCCCCCTGCTACCCTCGGGTTCGCCCGCCCTCCCTCTCCGTTTGTAGACTCGCCTGGGTCTGGGCAGATGGACCGGGTGAACCGGTCCATCAATAGCCGGTCCATCAATACCGCCCTCTAGAAGATCAACCTTGTCCTCAAGGTTGAAGTCTGGAAATTGCTCCTGCATGGCTTCGTACATCTCCCAAGTAGACCTGTCAATTTCGGGTTACGGGTCAGGTCAACCCGAACCCGAAACTGACCCGACACTATTCGGGTCGACCCGACCCGTTTTTAAATACGGGTCAATTTTCTAGACTCGAACCCAACCCGACCCGCGGACTTGCGTGGAACGGCCTCGCCGCCGCTGGAGTTCGCGCGGAACGGCCTCGCCGCCGCTGGATTTTGCGCGGAACGGACTCGCCGCCGCTGGACTTCGCGCGGACGCGGCGTGAAAAGGCGCCTGGCAGTGGCCGCCTGGGGGCTGGGGACGCGACCCGCGAGTCTGCGAGTGCGACCATCGACCAGCCTGGCTCGACCGCTCGAGGCAGCGGATGCGGGGGCCAACGGGGCGCGGACAGCGGGCTGGGGGCCTGTGGCAGCGGGCAAGGGGCAAGGGCGGGAATCAAAATTTTTTAAATTAAACGGGTATTCGGGTTGACCCGACAACCCGTCGGGTCAACCCGAACCTGACCTGTTTTTGCAAACGGGTCAGTTTTCCGGACCCGAACCCGACCCGCTTCGGGTTCGGGTCAACCCTAACCCAAAAATTTCGGGTCGGGTTCGGATCGGGTTTTCGGGTCGGGTCCAATATTGACAGGTCTACTCCCATGTAGCCTCATGTGTCGGTAAGTCCTTCCACTCGATGAGCACCTCCCTCTTGCCTTGATCATTCTTCCTCACTTCTTTCACCTGTAGTGGCTCTAGTACGAATTGCATATCTTCTGTGAGGCCCTGGGGTATAGTAGGAGTGGCCACAGTATGATCCCCTATGCTCTTCTTCAATAGTGATGCATGGAATACAGGGTGAATGGATGAATGAGGAGGCAACTTGAGACGGTAGGCCACCATCCCAACTTTCCTTTCAATCTCGAAAGGCCCGTAGTATCGTGGAGAAAGCTTCTCACTCCTGCTAGCTAAAGTCTTCTGTCGGTAAGGCCGTAGTTTCAGATATACCATCTCTCCTACCTCAAATGTCACATCCTTGCAATGAGCATCCGCCTTGGTCTTCATGATCTGCTGGGCTCTCAATAGGTGTTCCCTTAACTCTTCTAACACCCTATCCCTCTCCTCCAAGTATTGATCCACTAGATATACAGGGGTCGTCCCCTTCTGATAATTCACCAACGGTGATGGATCCCTCCTATAAAGAATCCTGAAAGGTGTGAACTGAGATGCGGTATGATAGTAAGTGTTGTACCAATATTCTGCCCATGGCAGCCATTTGACCCACTGCTTAGGTCTCTCCCCCACGAAGCATCTCAAGTAAGTCTCCACGCTCCGGTTCACCACCTCAGACTGTCCGTCTGTCTGTGGGTGGTATGCTGTACTGCGCTTCAAGAATGTACCCTGCATTTTGAAGATCTCCTTCCAAAATGAGCTCAAGAAAACTTTGTCCCTATCTGAGACAATAGAAGTGGGGATCCCATGCAATCGAACCACCTCTCTGATGAAAGTAGATGCCACAGTAGGAGCTGAAAAAGGGTGGCGTAGTGGAATGAAATGGCTATACTTGCTCAACCGGTCAACTAGCACAATGATGACTGTATACCCATCAGACTTGGGTAATCCTTCAATAAAATCCATAGTGACTTCCTCCCAAATCTTGTTTGGAAGCACCAAGGGCTGCAGCAGACCACTAGGGGCACAAGCTTGATACTTGTTCCGTTGACAAATATCACATTTGCTTACCATGTCTTCGACATCACCTCTTAACCCTTTCCAAAAGAATTCGGCCTTCACCCGCCGATAAGTCTTCTCCACCCCTGAATGTCCACCAATACAGCTATCGTGGTACTCCCGTAGCAGATGGGGACAAATGCGGAGTCTCGGTGTAGTACCAACCTCCCATTGTACAACAAAAGAGAGTTCTCCAGGTGATACCCTTTGAACCCTCCTCCCTTCTGGATAGCAGCCCGAATCCTCTCTAGCTCCTCTACATGTTGATTTTCCTTCACCATTTCACCCCAATCTACCAATTGTGGTACAGATAGTGCCATCAGCTGTGAGCACTCCATACGGGAAAGAGCATCTGCCGCCTTGTTTTGAACCCCTGGTTTATACTGAATTTCAAACTCATATCCCAAGAGTTTGGCTAACCACCTCTGATGTTCTTCTGCCACCAATCTCTGCTCTAGTAAGTACTTGAGACTCCGCTGATCATTACGAACTATGAATCGTTGCCCCAATAGATAAGGCCGCCATTTTTGAATAGCCAACACAATGGCCATTAGTTCCCGCTCATAAATTGATTTCAACTTTGCCCTAGGCGATAAGATCCTGCTGAAGAAAGCAATCGACCTATGATTCTGCATGAGTACCGCTCCCAAACCCACTCCTGAAGCGTCAGTCTCAACCACAAACTGCTGGGTGAAATCTGGAAGTGCCAAAACCTGTGCACTAGTCATGGCTTCCTTCAGGGTCTTCATGGCCTCCTCTGCCTTTTCTCCCCACTGAAAATTGTCCTTTTTTAACTGATCAGTCAAAGGACCTGCTATGGAACCGTAGCCCTTGATGAACCTCCTGTAGTAGCCCGTCAGTCCCAAAAATCCCCTTAGGCCCTTAAGGGATTTTGGTGTAGGCCACTTCACCATGGCCTCTATCTTGGTGGGGTCAGCCGCCACCCCACTCTCTGAAATGATGTGTCCCAGATACTCCACCTCCTTCTGAGCGAAAGAACACTTCTTCTGGTTGGCATATAGCTGATGCTCCAATAAGGTCGTGAGTACCACCCCAAGATGGGTGATATGGTCCTGCAGAGATTTGCTATACACCAATATATCATCAAAAAAGACTAAAACAAACCTCCTCAAGTAGGGCTGGAAGACTTGATTCATCAGGGCTTGGAAGGTGGAGGGAGCGTTAGTGAGCCCTAACGACATCACTAGAAACTCATAATGACCTTCATGTGTCCGGAAGGCTGTCTTCTGAATGTCTTCAGTCCTCATCCTGATCTGGTGATAACCAGACTTCAAGTCCACCTTGGAGAAGATGGTGGCTCCCCCAAGTTCATCCAAAAGTTCATCTACCACAGGAATAGGAAACTTGTCCAACACAGTCTCCTTATTGAGGGCCTGGTAGTCTACACAGAATCTCCAACTACAGTCTTTCTTTTTCACTAAGAGTACGGGACTGGAAAATGGGCTCACACTGGGCTGGATCACTTGAGCCTCCAACATCTCTGCCACCAGCCTCTCAATCTCCTCCTTCTGAGCATGTGGATATCTGTAGGGTCGCACGCTGATGGGTGCTACCCCTGTCTTCAACACAATAGCATGCCCCCTGGATCTGATAGGTGGTAGCCCCTTGGGCATCTGAAACACGGTGGAGTGCTGATGTAGAAGGTCCTGGACCACCTCAGGTATGGCTTCTGGCTCTCTTTCTGCCTCCCTTCCCACTTGCTGTAGCTCTATCAAATAGCCCTCTCCCTCATATCTCAAAGTCTTGAAGATGGACTTCAAGGCCACTCTGGCTCTGCACAAATTGGGGTCTCCCTGCAGTGTCACCTTCCTGCTCCCCTTCCCATACTCCATATATAACTTCTTCCAGTTCACCTTCATCTCACCCAAGGACTGGAGCCACTGCATCCCCAATATCACATCAGTGCTTCCCAAGTCCAACAGTAGAAAGTCTTGCACTGTCTCCTCTCCTTGCAATGTGAGGGTCACTCCCTTGCACTGCCCGCTACTGTGCTCCTTCCCCGTGCCCAACAAGACTCCTACATCTCTCCCTTGGGTCACCGGTAGCCCCACCCTCTCCACCAGTCTGCAAGCTATGAAATTGTGAGTGGCCCCACTTTCAATCAGAACCATCACCTTGTACCCTGCAATCTCCCCTTCCAGCTTCATGGTGGAATGCGACGTCAGTCCAGCTATGGAGTTGAGTGAAACCTCCACCATAGCCAAATGAGGGTGCTCTTCCTCCTCTCCATCCTCCTCAGTTGCTCCTGTGTCGCCTTCCTCCTCCTCTGAATCCCCCACTATGATCACATGTAGTGTTTTCTCCTTGCACCTATGCCCCGGTGTAAACTTCTCATCGCATCGGTAGCAAAGGCCCTTGGCTCTTTTCTCTTTCAACTCTGAATCAGTTAATCTTTTGAACCTCCCTTGTTTCACTGCCGTAGTGGTTTTCTCCTTGGCTACCTCCCTAGGAGGAAGGATAGTAGCCGCCTTTGTGCCTCCAATCATGAGTGGTGGTCGGTAAGTGGGGTAAGACACCCCTGATCTCCTCGGTGGCTCCACCTTCAGCTTGTCCTCTACAAGCTGTGCGGTCTCCATGATCTTCACTAGCCCTCGTGGATCCACTGCTCTGATGGCTGCTCTGATGTGGGGCTTCAACCCCTTCATGAAATTCCCCTCCAAAAGGTCATCTGGAATCCCTCTCAATCTGCCTGATAGTAGCTCAAAGTGCTCCCTATGCTCTGCCACTGTGCCCTCCTGCACTAGAGACACAAACTGCTCGTAGTGTGTACCCTCGCTGGACACCCGGAATCTATGAAGTAGGAGGTCTTTGAACTCCTCCCAATTCCTAACATGTTGTCTTCCTTCAAGCCATTGAAACCAGGCCAATGACTTCTCCTCCAAACATACCGGAACCGCCATTAACTTCTCCTCCTCTGTGACGCCATTCACTGCAAAATAGCGCTCCACTATGTATATCCACCCATAAGCATCCTCTCCTTCAAAAATAGGAAGCTTTAATTTTCTCATGCGGTTGTCGGCTCGGTTGAAGGTTCTTCCATCTCCCCATGTCCCCTGAGTGAATCCCTCCCCCAGTGGTCTTCCCCTCCTCTCCCCCGGGTAAGGATTTTGGATCCCCCGCCATGGTGGTTCTCTTGGCTCACCATAACCCATGCCGTAGTCATCCCTTCTTCCTCCCTGCTCCCATGTGGCACGGTTCCCTTCCGTAAATCCCCCCATCTGATTCGGCCACCCTGCACGTGTGCTGTGGAGGCCCACCGAGCCCATGTGTGGCCGGCCCCCTTGACCACCGGTCATTCCCCAAAGGCCGCCCACTTCAGACCCGTCTCCCCCTTCCCTTGACCATTGCCCTTGCATGCCATTTTCACTCTGATTTACTCCTTCTTCCCTAATTGGAAAATTAGGGTTAGGGTTTGTCACCGGAGATTTTCCTTTTTCCTTAGGATTTGATGGAATAACTTGGGCTTCTAACAATTTCCGGATCATCTCTTCCATTCCCCCAAATCTCTCCTCTAGGGTTGAGAATTTTCCCTCCAATGAAGAAAGTTTCTCTCCCACTTCCTCTTTCAATTGGCCCATTTCCCCCTCCAAAACTTCTACCTTCTTTGATGCCATGCCGTCTAGGATCGAGAGCTCTAATACCAAATTGATACGCCCTAGGGTTTCACACTTTGGTTTTGCCCTAATTCCCCTCAAAAGAGAAGAATCTCTCCACCAAAACCAAGGAGAAACAATCACCAAAGAAATGAGATGAAGAACAAGAACCTTTGTATTTGAAATCCAAGAGAAAACAAGATAAGTTTGTCCACTTCGAGAAGGACAAGGTCTCCCACAAGAAACCCTAGAGAAAAACAAGAAGAAAACTAGCAAGAGACTTTACTTAGCATAAATCCCAAAAATTGAACCCTAATACCCCCTTCATACCACTCCAACTTCTTAACTCCTCCCTAAATTACCCCTCTCAATCCACCCTCCAACTCCCCTCAACATACGCCCCCCC
This sequence comes from Dendrobium huoshanense, assembly GCA_016618105.1. Classification (NCBI taxonomy): domain Eukaryota; kingdom Viridiplantae; phylum Streptophyta; class Magnoliopsida; order Asparagales; family Orchidaceae; genus Dendrobium; species Dendrobium huoshanense. The sequence continues at coordinate 2,305,663 of CM028351.1, read as the reverse complement.
CCCCCCCCCCCCTCTCAGCCGTTTGATCAAAAGGTGGGCCCAAGGGGCCCACCGTGGCTTCCCCCCTGCTCCCCTCGGGTTCGCCCGCCCTCCCTCTCCATTTGTAGACCCGCCCGGGTATGGGCGGATGGACCGGGTGAACCGGTCTATCAATAGCCGGTCCATCAGATTCTTCTCTATATTTTTGGTAAAAGTTTGAGTCCCCTTATATGTTTAAGTTAATGGTTTGACTTGAAATGTGAATTTATGAGAGGGTTTTTTTGCTTTCTTATTATGAGGATAAATTTTGGATCAAATGGAAGATCACTTGCGGAGTTATCTTACTATTTATGAATATTATATTTAGGTTTTCACCTTACATTGTCAATATGATTAGTGTAATTAATATGAAGATTATCGGAGTGTTATATGTAAAATCATGAATGGGCTTAGACATTAGACACGTTGTTGATTCTTATGATCCTCAAATTCTCTGTAAAACTTATTACTAGGTTGACAAGAGTGAGAGACTCCTTAGCAATCTTTTACTTACGACACATACACAACAATCCTGTTCCTTTAACACTTGAGAGTTCTACACTTGTCCTTTTATGCAATAATCCCACACTTTCTACATAAGGACTAGCTCAACCTTTGCTAATTCCCAAATCCTTTGAAGATGCAGAAGTTAATGGTCCAAATTGTGATACTGAAGACTTAATGATGAGGACATCTGAGATCAATGGCTACGATCTTGAGATATTTATTTATTTATATGTTTTATGTACTAGTTTATTTTATATTATTGTTTTTCCCGTTGTACCCTTGCGGGTGGTCATGTAGTGTTGTAGCCCGAAGGGCATTTTCGTCTTTGTTATTTTTCTTTTCATGAGGCCTATTTATAGGCTAGCTTTCTTGTATTGAAGGATAATGAATATTTGAATGAAATTTTATGTTATCTTCTTCTTCTTGCATGAGGGCTAGAGAAGGGTGATTGAGCTCAAGGTGAGCGTTTGCAATACCCACCAGTCGTTGGAAGCGTCCTCGACTCGTGGTTCGTGTTATCTTATTATTTTTTTTTCTAAATTTTGGTTCTCCTTTTCTCCACGACCATCTTCACCCGAGATCCATTCCTCCAACACTTCATCCAATCGTTTCCACCACTAGAATTCCAAGCTCCGCCAAAAGAACCCCACCCAACCCGTCGGCCACCCCACCCCTCCTCCTACATTAGCCGCCGGCCATCCCATGCTCCACCCTTGGTGACGACATCCATCATCCTAGTGGCTCCTTAATTGTTGCATAGCAATGAATGAGGAAGTTACTACATTTTGAATTTCAAATTTTGAAATTCAAAACTTTCCTTATTTGAAATCTTCCAAAAAAGGAAAGTTTTGAAATTGATCCAATTCAAATTTCTTCACATGAGGAGTTACTAATTTTTCATCCTAGGTGGCAACAACCCATTTGGAAAGTGTGCAATTGCTTTCTCACCCCCTCCCCTCTCTCCTAGCCGCCGGCCCCATCAAAGGGGGAATCCCACTTAAGGCTAGTTAATGACAATTAATTCTCTTGATTCAAATTTCAAATCCCATTTAACTCCCTCCAAATTTACTTGAAATCTGAAATTAAATTCAGATTTTAGTAAATCTCTCCCCTCCCTCACCCATGCCGCCGGCCACCCAAGGAGGAATCCCATTAATGCAATGTTAATGCATTCACTACACCTAATTTGAATTCAAATCCTGAATTAATTCCCTCAAAACACCATTAATTCTGAATTTATTTCAGATTTATTGAGGAATTAACTAGGATTGAATTTCCCAAACCCTAATCCTCTCCTCTTGGAACCCGCCGCCCCATCCCCTGTGACATCCCGCCGGCTCTACCTGCTGTCCACTCTGTATTCCAGCAAGTTTCCCTTGCTAAGCGGCACCCAGGAAAGCTGCAGGTTGCTGTCCAAGGTGTCCCACAGCACTAGGAGCAAGCTGAATCCTGGCAGACCCGTATTGGGTGCTGTCCAGGGCCTTCCACGAGCCCAGGCTGCTGTCCCAGCTGCTGTGAATGCTGTCCAGAGGGCTCTGCACCTTGCCCTTGCTGCCCCATCAATTGGGGAGACTTCCGAAGACTGTTCAAGGTAGTTATGAAGTTCATATTGCTGTCCAGGGCTGAGAAAAGGAACCCGACTGCTGTCCTAAGGCAGAAACAATCATCATCGACACCGAAGTGTCGTGCCTTCTATCTCTTGTGGGTAAACTCTTCCCCCGGCTCTTTTATCTTCAAAGTTGCTTCTCAATTGTGGTTTTAGTAGATTCATGCCGTTCACGTTAATGCTCTCCCGCTAAAGCCTAGTAATTAGAAGAGTTGAGTGAGGGAACACCTCGTAGTGACTAGTCTTATTGTTAACATTGGGATTTATGGTTGAAACCATCTATGTATGCCTTGTTAGATTGAATTGGCTATTTTACTATCTTAACTCCTATGCATGTAATTTAGCCTAAGCTTGTCTTACCGCTCTTAGTGTTTTGTTTTGTCGTTCAAAACCAACATAAAGTTTATCATTATTGGTTCTAACAATTAAGCGTGCAACTTTCTTAAGTAATTCATCTTCGCATGACATGGTTTCACATCATCTTGGTATCAGAGCATGGTTACCATGCTTGACATGCGTAGAAGGCATCCTAGGGTCTAATTCCTTGCGGTCGTTCAAGAATTTCATGCATATCATTGCTTAGATAAAATATTTTCACTGTTTTGTTACTGTTTTTGACATTTCCTGCAAGCATATAACTGAATTAGGTCATTCTAGCTAGCATCTTGGTGTGTCACTTTTTGTTTGGTTGGTTCTTAAGCGTTAGAGCAGCCCCTCCATGATTTAACCCTGCTGTCCCCTAAATATCTGCATCTTTTTTTTTCCACTGTTAGGGAGTTTATCCACGTGTTTGTTTGCTGTCTTCCAATTTCCTGCAGCATCTTTTGGTTGTTGGGAGTCTGTAACTTAAATCCTAGTTGTGTGCTATTGCTGTCCAGTCAAAAATCTGCCCTCGCTAGTGACTCCTAATTGACCGGCAAGCCGTCCCACTTGCTGTCCACACTCTACCGTCCACCCAAATTGCTTAGATAACGTCATCCATCATTCTAGTTTGCTGTCCTGTTTTTCCCAACTGCTGTAGTTTGCTGTCCACACAAAATTCTGCATTGTTTGATAGTATTTAAGTGAGTCTAACCTTTGATTTAGGTGCTGCCCAAGCCTTAGCAACATCCCTAAACACCGGGTGACTTGAACCCTGCTTGTAGCTTGCTGTCCAGTATTTTCCTGCACCTTATAGCAAGTCTAAATGGTGTTTTCTCGTTGAGGAGAGTGGTACCTTGCACCCAATTGTCATTAGGTTTCACTTGACACTTACCCATGGACCCGATAAGACTCCAAAAGAGTTTAGATGACATCGTTAACCTAGTGGGCAATATGACTAGAATTATGACTGAGAAACCCATTGACTATCCCCACTCCAATCACATGCCCCACTCAGCCTATCACCCGAGACCTGAGCCTAAGCCTCCACGATCTCACTTAGAGTCACCCTATCGTCTGCCAACCTTTGATGGTTCCTCGGATCCTTACCACTTTAGGGAATGGGCTAGACAACTAGATGACTATTTTGAATCATGTCATATCCCTGCATCCCACCAGATTAGCATCGCTAGGTCTCACCTTAAAGGACGAGCTCTTCAATTCTGGGCAAGATTGGAAGATCATAAAGAGTCTCGCGGTGAGTACACTACTTGGAAAGACATGAGGCGAGAACTTAATTTAAAATACCGACCCTCTACTAGTGACCGTCAACTAGAGCATCACCTTACCTCTTTCGTTGGGACAACCCGTAGACCTTACTGTGGTCCAGACCACCCACCCCTTAGTAACATCCGGGTTGCTGCCCCACCCTGTAGGTCTTCACTTAGTCTTGATGAGCGACCCTTTAGTAGGTCTTCTGTTGGACCAATTTCTTATGACTCCCCACTTAGACCTATTTCTAACCATCCCAGTCAACATTTAGCCTCCCCAGTCCTTGACCCTGCAAGTATGATTATAATAAAGGAAGATATTAAGAAGAAGATGTCATCTGAACCTGAGACTGAGTGCATCCATTTCGTGGATGCTAATGATATCAATGATAATGAAGCATTCTTTGAGGATGAGATTGAAGTGATTACATTAGACTCCCTACATGATGTAAATCCTAAGTTAGGAGATCTAGAATCATCAAATTTTGATATCTTAGCCTATCCTGATCCTAATCTCATAATGGATATCCCTTTGGATAAGGTCTGTCGGGAAGATAGTAATTTGATCTCGAACGACACTAATCTGACCTTGAACCCTGTGGAATTAAATTTGGAAGATCTTGATTTAGTTGTAACACCTACTGAGATGACTCCGAGTAATTCTGATTTAATTTTGGATAATTCTGACTTAATTCTGGAAAATTCTGATGGCGACATTTTATATGTTTTTTGTACTAGATAATCTCGAGTTGGAAGTAAGTCAATCAAATTTATCACCTGATATAAGCGAACGCCTCGCCTCACGGAACCCATGGATCTTAGGGTTGCAACCAAACCTGAGTCTATTTCGGAAGACAGTACTTTTAGTCTGAAAGTTTTTGAGCCTGATTTGAGCAATGAGCCTCCTCTTGTTTCATTAGAGTCTAACTTTAGAGCTGCTCAATTGGATTTATATTTGGCCGAGTGTGTCATTCCTGATTCATACATTTTGCCTGTTATAGCCTCGTCCTACCAGGATAAGGACCACTTCTATCCTAGTTGGATGAATTTATTAGATGACGCTACTCCCACTAGGAGACTGCTGTCGACCCTACCTGGAACCACCTATAGAAGTGCCCTGGTAGCTAAGAGTGTCTTTATTCCTCCCCCTACACCAGTTCCCTTAGACCAAACACTTTAGACCCCTCTTCTCGTGACTCGTCCACCTTTTTCTAGCTATGTGTTCGTGTGAGTTAGTTTGTTGTTGCGTGTGTTTTGTAGTCTGTTGTCTTCCAAAATTTTCTTTGTTTAAAAGTTATGTGCGAACCCATATTTCTTTCATCTTGCATATCAAGTCTCTCGCACCACCTCATGTTCATCTTGTTGAGTCTTGAATTTTGACATATAAATTTGCATATCACATGCCTCATTTACATCGCATATGCATGAACTACTAGTGGAAATTGCACGCCTAATTGAACCGAACAATAATAATTATAGGCTTCATGATGAATTTAAACGATAATGTAAAACTTTTGAGGTTGATAATTCAGTGATGGTGCGGACTTGTCCGGAAATTACATGCTAGAAGTGCGGGATCATGTAAAATAGTCGAAAAAAATTCAATGATAATGCTTACATGGTGGATCTGCTTGCAGAGTTCAACATTCATTCTTTTCTAACATAGAAGATTTAGTAACCTATGAAGGCCCAGAGTTTAAACCCTAAATCCACCTCAAATTAAGCCTTGTGTGACCCCACCTTGAAAGAACCCCAAAGCCTACCTCCACTCCCAAAATTATTCCCAAAATTCCTATAGCGGGGAAGGTTGACATGATTCTGAATGATGATATTATTTCCACAAAAGAGGGTGGACGAAGAAGATATTTGACTAGGTGGAGAGGTACACCAAAGTCAGAGGATACATGATCAGAGATTCAGAGCGCAAGGAGATACAGTTGATCGACTCAGATGCACGAGAGTTCTTGAGACACCCACTCGACGGAGTCGAGTTTTCTCCCACCTGGGGAGAATGATGAGGACATCTGAGATCAATGGCTACGATCTTGAGATATTTATTTATTTATATGTTTTATGTACTAGTTTATTTTATATTATTGTTTTTCCCGTTGTACCCTTGCGGGTGGTCATGTAGTGTTGTAGCCCGAAGGGCATTTTCGTCTTTGTTATTTTTCTTTTCATGAGGCCTATTTATAGGCTAGCTTTCTTGTATTGAAGGATAATGAATATTTGAATGAAATTTTATGTTATCTTCTTCTTCTTGCATGAGGGCTAGAGAAGGGTGATTGAGCTCAAGGTGAGCGTTTGCAATACCCACCAGTCGTTGGAAGCGTCCTCGACTCGTGGTTCGTGTTATCTTATTATTTTCTTTTCTAAATTTTGGTTCTCCTTTTCTCCACGACCATCTTCACCCGAGATCCATTCCTCCAACACTTCATCCAATCGTTTCCACCACTAGAATTCCAAGCTCCGCCAAAAGAACCCCACCCAACCCGTCGGCCACCCCACCCCTCCTCCTACATTAGCCGCCGGCCATCCCATGCTCCACCCTTGGTGACGACATCCATCATCCTAGTGGCTCCTTAATTGTTGCATAGCAATGAATGAGGAAGTTACTACATTTTGAATTTCAAATTTTGAAATTCAAAACTTTCCTTATTTGAAATCTTCCAAAAAAGGAAAGTTTTGAAATTGATCCAATTCAAATTTCTTCACATGAGGAGTTACTAATTTTTCATCCTAGGTGGCAACAACCCATTTGGAAAGTGTGCAATTGCTTTCTCACCCCCTCCCCTCTCTCCTAGCCCCGGCCCCATCAAAGGGGGAATCCCACTTAAGGCTAGTTAATGACAATTAATTCTCTTGATTCAAATTTCAAATCCCATTTAACTCCCTCCAAATTTACTTGAAATCTGAAATTAAATTCAGATTTTAGTAAATCTCTCCCCTCCCTCACCCATGCCGCCGGCCACCCAAGGAGGAATCCCATTAATGCAATGTTAATGCATTCACTACACCTAATTTGAATTCAAATCTTGAATTAATTCCCTCCAAACACCATTAATTCTGAATTTATTTCAGATTTATTGAGGAATTAACTAGGATTGAATTTCCCAAACCCTAATCCTCTCCTCTTGGAACCCGCCGCCCCATCCCCTGTGACATCCCGCCGGCTCTACCTGCTGTCCACTCTGTATTCCAGCAAGTTTCCCTTGCTAAGCGGCACCCAGGAAAGCTGCAGGTTGCTGTCCAAGGTGTCCCACAGCACTAGGAGCAAGCTGAATCCTGGCAGACCCGTATTGGGTGCTGTCCAGGGCCTTCCACGAGCCCAGGCTGCTGTCCCAGCTGCTGTGAATGCTGTCCAGAGGGCTCTGCACCTTGCCCTTGCTGCCCCATCAATTGGGGAGACTTCCGAAGACTGTTCAAGGTAGTTATGAAGTTCATATTGCTGTCCAGGGCTGAGAAAAGGAACCCGACTGCTGTCCTAAGGCAGAAACAATCATCATCGACACCGAAGTGTCGTGCCTTCTATCTCTTGTGGGTAAACTCTTCCCCCGGCTCTTTTATCTTCAAAGTTGCTTCTCAATTGTGGTTTTAGTAGATTCATGCCGTTCACGTTAATGCTCTCCCGCTAAAGCCTAGTAATTAGAAGAGTTGAGTGAGGGAACACCTCGTAGTGACTAGTCTTATTGTTAACATTGGGATTTATGGTTGAAACCATCTATGTATGCCTTGTTAGATTGAATTGGCTATTTTACTATCTTAACTCCTATGCATGTAATTTAGCCTAAGCTTGTCTTACCGCTCTTAGTGTTTTGTTTTGTCGTTCAAAACCAACATAAAGTTTATCATTATTGGTTCTAACAATTAAGCGTGCAACTTTCTTAAGTAATTCATCTTCGCATGACATGGTTTCACATCACTTAAACTCGAATGTTCTATGATACTAGAACATGTACTAGACTACTAGACCTTTCCTTAAATTCTATTATTCTAAGGAATCTTTTTTTGCCGAGTTTGTGGAATTAGGGCCCCATCATGAGTTTTGATCGTTATTTTGACTCTTTACCAACTTATGCTATTATTTTTCCCCTTGCCTATACATCAAGCTTGTAAGATAATTTTCTTTCTTCTACTTGGCATGTTTATACATTTCCATTCTATGAGCATAAGCATTTGCATGAACCTTCACTATCAAAAACATACTACTTGTAATAATGAAATTCTTAATATGGATGCTAATATTAATGCTGATTATAATGTAATTAGTTAGTATTAATTTGATTTCGTTCTTTCCTATTTTCAACTTAGACCTATTGATCTTTCCATTGCTATGCATTATATTGGAACTTGGTCTCACCATCTTTGAGATTCCTTGACCTTACCTATTCCTAGTACCATAATATTGAACTAGTAGATTATGTACATTATATGAATGTAAATGTGATTATTAATATTGACTTAATGATGGAGTTCCTTTGTCTTGTCCAAGATGTTCTCGTGGCTATAATACTTCTTTCAGATGTTCTTATAGGTCTAGTTCTTTTGCTATGCTTACTGCTGTTTGAGTCAAATATATGGTTGCAATCATTTATTATCATTGTTAAGTTTATTCTTTCACCACTTCTACCACTTGATCCTCCATCAGATGTTAAGCTATCTATTGAGGTGGATGTCTATTATAGAACTCCATGACCGCTAAATTATATTGATGTCCTACTTTCTAGCATCATATCAGATATATCAAGCATGTTTTGACACCACCACTTCCATAGACATCGTTTCTTCAAACTCTTCAGGGAGGAGTTTCTTATATCCCTAGGAGTTGATGCAGTATGAAAATGTGTTATATTATCACCTGATTTATCAAATGTGTAATCAAGCATGATTCTTTCATAAAAGATTTATCTTTTATTAAAGATTTTGTATTATTGCTCATAATCTCTTTGGCTACCATTGCTTTCTTTCATATTTTCTTATATGTCTAATCCTCTTTATAAATTGAGGAATATTGTAAGAGAACTTCAATACTTTGAATTTTAAATCAAGTATAATAAGTTTTGATTCCTTTATTATCTTCTATTCACTTTCTCTCATCTGGTGGATTCCACTTTTCCCTTTTTCCTCTTTACTCCAGTTTGCATCACATTTTATCCCAGACTCTTGGGTTCTTGTTTGTTATTACGATGTTCATATATCTAAACCATAAAGCTTGTTCCTATCCTTAACTGATTATGTGCATGTCTTCCTGAAGTCGTCCAAATAGTATTCTACTATCAAATCTTGATATTATTGTTTTATTTGGGATGAAAATTTTATTTGTTTGTCTTTTTTGGTCATAGGCTATTTGAAAAATTATATATGAGGAGCCTTATATGTTATTGCTCATTTCAATTCACATGGAGGATTGAGTCTTAATTTCTATAATGCCCAGTCTACTAATTGCAACTGGGAGGCATTTTTTGAAGCAAATTTTTTTTTTTTTTTCATAAATTTGACTTGCTTGATATTTATGGAACCTGTTTGGTGGTTTGGATGGGCTTTATAGTACTTAAAGTTATAGGGTGATGGTCAATGCATGAAATATTAGAACTTAACTTTTGTTAGCATTACACCCTTTAACCTTGTTTTTTTTTTTTTTTCAAATTTTCCAGCTGCATAAGTTTATTTAGTTATTTATTTATTTGGTCTTATGTGCATTTACGCTTGGGTGCATGTGATCGGCTTTCTCTTATATTTAATATATGCTATAAAGCTAAAATACATTTTTCGCGAACAATTTTAAAGGAAAAATTATGCTTTGTAGGAGTGGAGGTCTCCTTGGAAGAAGTTAAAGCTGCAATTAATGCAGTGTTGGAAGAAAATATGGATGCTCTATTGGAGCAACGGTATCGTATAAATGGTGAATGACTTTCTATTCCATGCTTGTAATTATTTGAAATGAATAGTGCCATTATCTGTATGCACACAAGTTGTTTGAACACATTTATGTATTAGTATTTATGCTATCATATAAAATATAAACATAAGCTTATACTGTTGCAAAATGGTGCATTTGTTGATATACACTTTTTCGCACTACACATTTATATGTTTCTGTGTGAATTTCATCCAGCCTGTTTGTGAATAAGGATAAACTATCCAATTTTCTTATATGTGGTTTCTGTACTTCTCTTACAAGCCTTTTAGTTTGCTCTTTTTCTACTCAGTTTGGCAAATGGTTTCGTTGATTATTCTAATTTTATCCCTTTGTTCCACCAGTTGGCAACCTATGTGGACAAGTTAGGAAGAAACAGCCTTGGGCTGATGCTAAGACTGTTAAGGTAAATAAATACTAATGCATTGATAGTCGTATTGGTCATTACGGTTTGTTAGAAGTTTCTATTCTTGTTATGTAACAGGAAATAATTGATGCAAGAGTTGCCGAGATACTTGGTGAGAGGACGGCAGATGATGATATAAAACCATTGAAAAAGAAGAAGGAAAAGCCTGTAAAGGTTGAGGTGGGCATCTTATGTGCTTGTTGGTTGGTTTCCTGTTATGATAAATAGTTTCATTTTTAACATTTCCTTGTTTCCAGGATCAACCTAGTCATACCAGTGCTCCTGTCACACCACCTGAAGAGGAGTTAAACCCTTTTTCCATATTTCCTCAACCTGAGGAGAACTCAAAGGTATGTAGCCATCGGCCGCTGGTTTGATACTTGTTTATTTAGTTGTGAATTGTGTTCTTTCGATTTCTTGACAATTCTGCAAAGTGTCTGTGATGGAATCTTATTGTTTAGATAATTTTATGGTTTATTCTACTGACTTGTATGTCACATATTTGTAAGCCTTTTATAACCATACATGGTTTGTTTTTTTCCACCACAAAGTCCACAAGATGGGATATATTATGATGTTTGTGAAGTTCAAATTCAAGATTTTGGCAGCAGTTTTTAAAGCTCTTACCAACAGGTCCAATTGGCATCCATAACTATCGATTTTTTTAGATAGATCTCTCAAGGACCCCTAATGTTTTATGCATTTCTAAGGCAAATTATTTTTTATTGTACTTTTGAATTGTCTAAGTTTAGCTTTATCCCCTTCACGCACCCCCCATTGTAACTCTACATAATCTAGTTATTGATGCGCAAAGTAGTATATTTTGCTGGTTATTTTATGGTTCAAATAATTTGTTTTTGTTGAACATTATCTTATATAAAAGATTGTTCGGTCAGCAGTATGCAATCTTATTCTATTGCTTCTACTTAACCAACCCAAACCTTCATGCACAATATTTTCAAGCATGCTGCGTAAAATTCTTTTGAGCTAAAGTTAGAGTTAGTTTGATTTTTGATGGAATCCTCTAATGTTTTCATTCACATATTGATGGGGACAAGTCCTGCATCACATATTCTATGAGACAAAACTCCAGCCTTCAATCTTATACATTAATGATGAGAAATTGATACATGTTATGAAGAATCTTTTCACCTATTCCCATGCAAGTTTCTCAGGTTCATACTGAGATATTCTTTAGCAATGGAGAAATATGGAGAGCTCACAACAAAAGGGAAATGCTAGAGAAGCACCTCAAGATAACTGGAGGAAAGGTTATAACTCGTTTCCCTCCTGAACCAAATGGATATCTTCACATTGGACATGCGAAGGTATTGGAGATTGCTGTCTTAAATATGAATATTATGTTGTACTTCTGTGAGATTGCATTCGTCTCTTATCTTATGATATTGTTACAGGCCATGTTTATTAATTTTGGTTTAGCCAAGGAGAGAAATGGTTCATGTTATTTGCGGTAAGCATAACATATATATTTTTCCATTTTGATTGTATCTTTAGATCAATAAGTTGTATTGAAGTCTTGCAACTTGCCAATACTAGCCTCTATGATTTTCTTAATTTCTTTCATCTATTTCTTAATGGTGTATCATAGATCTACATTATTTGTGTGTTGAATTTTTATTTGGTTTGCTAGTTTGCTCTGTTCTACTTCAGGATTTCAAGAAATCGTATGGGCAAGAATAAATTTGTGCTAATATTCACTTTGCCTGTGAATTTGGGCATAGATAACAAGTGTATCGACTTATTGAGTGTTTGTTAGATCGGTCTAGCTAGGTTGAGTTTTTGGAGTTTGCTGAAATTAGAATTTCTTAGGTTGAGTGGGCTCTAGCCGACGGCTAGGAATTTGGGAGAGCTGGATCTTCCTCTCCAATTGAAGATCCAACTATATCTTGTGTTTTTCTTCTTAGTTCTTTCAATAAAAATGAGTTTTTGTGTTCTTCGCCCTAAATTTCTTGGGCCATTCTCTGGTTTTGCTGAAATTTCCTCCACTTCTTATCAGTCTTTGGATTGAAGTATTAAAAAAATATTTTATATATTTATGTCTTAAATAGAAGTAGAGTAATTAAGTGAGAAATATGGTAAATATCAATATCTTTTTAGTTTTCATGTCAATTATGAAAAAAACTTTTGGAATCTTTTTATCTCTGTTGATCAAGAGTAGATTTCTCCCTCTTTTTCATCTACATCCAGCTAGCTGCACATGGTGATGATAGATGATAATAGAAGGCCTTCTTGTATTTACTCTTCAAGAAGTTATGATTTTTCTAGGGTTTGGTATGCTGAACCTTAACATGCTGGCCACCTCCAATCTCCAAACTCCATCACTGACTACCTCCTTTGGCTACCGCTACTCTGCTGCCGCCATAATTGCCTTGTCGGTTGTCACCACTGCTTCGTCGGTGGCGGTCACTATCCATACATTAATAAATATATTCAATATTAAATAAAAAAACAACATGTTTTTAAGATATCAAACATATTTTATTTCAAATCAAAATTGAAAAAAAAAAAAAAGTGATCCCAAAACTACTAAATTATCTTAATAAGTAAAAGCCTACTTTACACTTTCATGTCTTCACTCACAATAGAAAGTTATAGTATCACTTTTTGATGCAAGTCATCTTTGGTTTTAGTGTATTTTAATGTAAAGTTAGAATGAGAGGCATAAATAAGTACAATAAGGAGCAGAATTTGTAGCATGCCAACTATTAGTTTAGGTGAAGTTTAATAAAGGAGCAGAATTTGTAGCCTGCCAACTATTAGTTTAGGTGAAGTTTAATATGTTTTGATGATAATCATTAAACATATAAAGATTGTGTCAAATGGTAATTTTAATTATTCTAAAATTTAACACTTTGCTAGTAATTTGGGAACAAAAAAATACAATGATTAGGATTGACTCCACGCTTAGGTAAATAAGGTTATTGCAAACTTGATTAAATTCCAATCATGCATGCAAAACCAATACAATATGGAGATGAAAAGAAACAACGATAAAATCGCTGAAGAAGATCCATGTCTCATCTGGTGAAGAAGAAGCTTTCATCAGAATCAAGAGTCGAAATATGAATTAACAGCACATCATAAGTTTGAGCAAAATTTGAATTTTTATTAATCTACTGATAGGCTGCTTGTTTGGCTGAAAAAGAAATGCATTGCAAAAGGAATGCAATGTAAAAAGAATACTTTGGAGTTGTTTGTATGAGTGTAAAAGGAATGCAAAAGATTACTTTTTTTGTTTGGTTTGATGTAAAATGAATGTAGTGTAAAGTGCAAAGAGGGTGGTGGACGGTGGTCGACATTAGTGGCAGAGGTGGGAGACTGTGGTGGTCGTTGGGGGCTGGGCCAGTGGTGGGTGGCTGGTGATGGTCGGTGATGGTCGTCGGTGGCTGTGTTCAGGCGGTGGTGCTCAGGCTGTGACGAGGAAATCTTTCTAATATTAATCACCTTCCAATATTAGCTGTTCTATCTAATAAACCAATACTACTAAATATGCCAACAATGGTCAACCCAGCACCTTAAAATTGATGATGACTTCAGACACCAAACAATCTGTTAGCTTGTTCTCTTTCTTAGCCTAACTGCTTTAGAATCTACTGCAGTTGAATTGAGATGATTTTAACTTGCTGATTCAACAGCTTCCACAATTTAAAAACTAATAATTATAATACAATTTATAGTTGTGGTTCGTTTGCTTACTTTAACCATGCTTGCCATGTTTTTTTTGTTATTTAAGGGAAATCTTATTTTTGCTGGCTGATAACTGTGCTAATATTTCATAATAAAAATTCTTGTGCCAGGTTTGATGACACCAATCCTGAAGCTGAAAAGAAAGAATATATTGATCATATCCAGGAAATAGTGCAGTGGATGGGCTGGCAGCCATTCAAGGTTTGCTGCTTGGAATTAGTTGAAACCATATTGATTCGGGTTTGGGAACAACTGACTCTTACTGCATTTTATCAGGTTACATATTCCAGTGATTACTTTCAAGAACTATATGATCTAGCAGTTCTGCTTATACAGAGAGGTCTAGCTTATGTTGATCACCAGGTTTGTCTAATTTTGGTTCAGTCTGATCAGTATTGAATGCTTAAGAAACCCCTCATTGGATGATTGGCTTATTATGAGGGCCTGACTAATTAAGTCCGTCATTAGGACATAAAGCTACCCTAAAGAGGCCTTGATGTGTTTGAAAAAGATGTTTACTTGGATTTAACTTTTTGTCAGACCCCTGAAGAGATTAAGGAGTATAGGGAAAAGAAGTTGAATAGTCCATGGAGAGATCGGCCTATTTCAGAATCATTGAAACTTTTTGATGACATGAGAAGGGGCTTAATCGAGGAGGGTAAGGCAACTCTTAGAATGAAACAAGATATGCAGAGTGAAAACAAGAATATGTATGACCTGATAGCATACCGTATTAAGGTAGTTCTTCTACCCAAAGCAATTTTGATGAGCTGATTTTTCTATATTGTTTTCTTCATTTTTTTTGTGATTAAATTCAGTTCACTCCTCATCCACATGCTGGGGACAAGTGGTGCATCTACCCTAGTTATGATTATACTCACTGCATAGTGGATTCTCTTGAGAACATTACCCATTCTGTGAGTGCTAGGTTACTTTTTGCATAACCTGTTTCAAGCACATCTTTCTGTTGTCATCAAGAATTTGTATATATAAATTGATTGGTGTTTTTAGTATAATTCCTTATGCTGGTCTAATGGTTTTTGTTTTTCCTGTGAAGCTTTGTACCCTCGAGTTTGAGATTCGCCGCCCTTCATATTATTGGTTACTGATGGCTTTGGACATATACCAACCATATGTTTGGGAATATTCAAGGTTAAACATTTCAAATACAGTTATGTCCAAGCGTAAGGTATTTACCTGTTCAATTCGACATTTCCTCTTCAGTGATGCTTTTATTTTTCTTGTAATGATTCTTTGACTGCTTATTGCTTGATTAAAAAATCTCAGTTGAATCGTTTGGTCACGGAGAAGTGGGTGGATGGATGGGATGACCCTCGGCTAATGACTTTAGCTGGGTTGAGACGCCGGGGAGTGTCTTCAACTTCTATAAATTCTTTTATTCGAGGAATTGGAATTACAAGAAGGTTGATTCCACTTTTCATCTTAATTTTATTTGGTTGTAAAATAAGGGCTAGGTTTGTTTATCCTAGGCTATTAGGCTGAGTGAAGGAGTAAACCTATAAATTCTATTATTGAGTTGTGTGCTTTATTTTTGTATGCACGTGTTTATCTTGTTAGTTTGCTTATGTTGACAAAATATTGAATAATTATTTATTTAGGAGTCTAGAAATTGGTGATTGATTTATTTTGTATTATGCTTTGAAATATTTTCTTGCTTCTTTCTGCATGTATTCTGATGTTGATTTTGCCATAGAGTTTTATAAATTTTACCATCAACATTATATTATGCACTGTTGTGTCTTTTGTTAGGAATATTCCGACATTATGAAACAATTCTATATTAGATTTTTAATTCACAAGTTTTTGGAAACTGATAATTTCTTAAGCTTGAAACTACAACTTTTCACAACAGACAAAAATACAAAAATGATGAAGATAGTTGGCCAATAGAGGATTTTGCAGGGTTAATTCGAGATCCACAAATCATTTTTAAGTGCTTGCTCAAGCATGATTTGAAGATGAATCTTTTAAAGTGTACTTTTAGTGTCACTGCGGGGAAGTTTTTTGGTTTTATTGTTCACTATCGTGGCATTGAGATTAATCCCTCCATGATTAAGGCCATAGTGGACTTGAAACCCCCTAAGAGTCTTACCCAGTTGAGATCTTTTCAGGGTAAGCTTGCTTTCTTGCAGAGATTTATCTCCAATCTTGCCTGTAGATGTCATCACTTTGCTGCTCTAGCAAAGAAGGATGCCTGCTTTCATTGGGATAAGAACTGTCAGGAGGCCTTTGAGAGCATAAAGCGCTACCTAATGAGTCCCTCTATATTAGCTGCACCCATCCCAAGTAGATCGTTGATTCTTTACATTACGGCCTTGTCTTGCAAGGCGTATTTTTGAAATTTTTTTTGTATCTTGCTATACAGTGATAACAGCATGATACGTTATGACCGTCTTGAATACCACATCAGAGAAGAGCTTAACAAAAGTGCACCACGGGCAATGGTTGTCTTGAATCCTCTTAAGGTACTGTGTTATTTTATTTTATTTTATTTTTGGTGGGGGGGGGGGGGGGGGGGGGGTGGTGATTATTACTTTTTATTCAGTTTATTTGACCTTCTTTGCAGATTGTTATCACAAATCTTGATTCTGAATCGCGAATGAGCCTTGATGCAAAGATGTGGCCTGATGCTCCTTCAGAGGATGCATCCTCTTTCTATAAGGTACTTGTTTGTTTTATCAGGTTGGAGGGAGACAACAACACTTTCTCCTCGTGCTTGAACATTTTATAGAATAGATCTTGTCTTAAATCATACTGAATTTAGTTTTTTTTTTCCTTCAGATTTTTTAGCCTATCAAATGTCGATTGTATTGGTTTTATTTTGTTTCATCGGTCAGTTAAGGTTACATAAGCTCATATGAATTGTTTTGTATAAGCACACCCCAAGGTTAAGCTTCTTAGAAACCATTCATTGATTCACAAAAAAAAAAAAAATGTAGGCTATATATACATACCCTTAGTTTTCTAATTTTCCATGCTATCAAGGTTTGACATATTGCTATATCTGTTAAATAGAAGCTATCATCATCCATTTTTCTCCAATTTTTTTTCAGGCTTATCGTTGTTTGACCTGGGTATTGTGGTAATGTTACCAAGTGTGCAAAATCTACATATTTGAACTATCACTGACACTTTTCTCTGATAATCCGTCTGTGCCGAAGGTCCAATGATTTAGTGCGGCAATTAAGGAAACTTTGAAGCTCTTTTATGTTCAGTTTCTTTTCATGACCATATCTTTGAGACAATTCTACCTTCTCCCCTTTCCATTTTATTGCTTGCTCCAGTTTGGTAAAAGTGGTCCAATTTGCATCCTTGACAAGTTTTCCAAGTTTTGGACAAGCGTTTCCATTTTGTTGATTGCTTCAGTTTTGAACAATGTTCTGAATCACAAATGATCCATGTCTTAGTGGTTTATTCTTTGATTTCTGTAACTTTTATTTGGTATTTTTTGAGTTGCCACTCGTTACTTTATCTAAATCTTCACATGCCTAAATTATATAATCAAAGGCATACACATATATATATATATATATATATATATATATATATATATATATATATATATATGCTTGTACTAGAATGAAAAATGAACAACTATATAGCCCTTTCCAATTCCTTTACTTTCTAACATAGTAGTAGAACTATTCCATACAAAGACATTGTTTCTTCATTTTACTACCTTCTATTCTTGGGACTATAATAGCTAGATGGCTTCATCTTTCAATCAATGATTTTTGTTTAGAATTTTTGCTCTTTTGACATTCCTTCAACACCTTTGGTTCTCTTGTAATTGTAGTTATCAATGTCTTCCTTTTCTCATGGGACCGTAAATGCTATGTGTTTTAATTTTCTAGGAAAATCTAGAACTACTTGTGTGGGTAATTTGGTATCTTATGAACGCTTGTATGCTAGAATTGAAACTTGTAGTTTTGGACACGATCTAAGAGGATTCCAAGGAATTCTTATTTTGACTTTTTCACAAGCAATATATATAATCCTAGAGACATGTAATGATCATTCGAGAAAATGATCAAATTTGTCTCTTGATTTTTTATGAAAGACCAAAATAGCCTCCCAACTATATTAAAGGATCATTTTGGCCTCTCAACTTCTTAAATGCGAACTAAAATACTGTGGGACTATTTTTGTTCCTCTTTAAAAACTTGAGGGACCAAAATGATGATTTAATATAGTTGAGGACCATTTTGGTCTTTTATACAGAGTCAAGGGATCAATATGGTCATTTTCTCATGTTCATTCAATTGCTCAATAAAATTTCAAATATTCTTTGAGCGCCTCACAATATTTATGAATGTTCATAAATTTGTTTTTGACTACTTTTGAGGGTGATTAGCTTGATGTCGTTGTGAGCATTAGATATTCGATTGGGTGACTTTTTTCCTTATTTTTTTTTTCTATATACCCATTTAGTGATTGATGTGTGTGCATGATTAAAATTTTTAAGGTGTGATACTTGCATAATTTACTTTTTATGGTGTGATTGCAGAATTTTATATTTGATTCTCATACATTTTACATAAATTCATATTCAGAGATTACTATAGTAACTATATCATTGTTTCGAGTGAAATAAGCATGCTCGTTGTTTTTACACTAGAAGTTCCTAATTTTTTTTTGTTGAAGTTCAGAGTTTGTAACCTAGGAATTGTGTTTTTTTTCTATGCTTTTATTGTGTATCTCATTTAGGTCTACAGGAGGAGTTTTTATTTGGTTCGGTTGACCGGATGCAAGAAACATCCGGTCGTAGGCAAAAAGAACGCGGTTCCGAGGTGTACCGAGTTTTTTTTGCCTACGACCGGATGTTCCTCTGCATCCGGTCGGAGGACGTAATAACTGTTCCTACAGGAGGCGGCACTTGTCCACCTCTCTTCCTTCTTGCCGCCCACATTAGTGGGCCCCACTAGTCCAAATTGAATTCAAATTGCAGAGGGGACGGCTAGGGCTTGGGAGAGAAATTAGATTAGGAAAGTTTATGTATTAAAGAGCATGAGATGTTTTAGGAGGAGGTTATGATTTGTTTTGTTCTCTATTAGGGTTCTTTGGCGATTTGGGCTCTAGACTCCCTTGTCTAGATATTTGGGATAGACGATCCTCCTCTCGAATTTAGGATCACTTGTATCTTGTTTGCGTGCTTGTTTGGTTTTGATTTTCGTATTGCAATCTATCGTTTGCTGATTTCTCCCATATTTTGTGTTATGCTTGCTGTTTTTCACTAATTGGTGATAGGTTTGCTTGCGAACTAAAGTATTACCCTTAGGGTTACTTGCGAACTCAAGTATTTTCTATCAAAATTCAAGCCTTTATCCTACTATGTGAGGTTGGCAACAAAATCTTCAACTACGTTATCTATAATCATCATTGTTTCTAAACTTAAGTTGACATATTTTATGCTATCTTGAGCTTGTTGGGGAATATTATCTTATTTCAATTATCACATAGCCTAAATTGTTTATTATAGGAATATATATTATTCATTATTTAATATTTTCTATATTTCTGTTTGTATCAGAATTTAGGAAAGATACATTCATTTTTAATTCTCCCCCCTAACACCCTTAACATAGAAGAAAGGGTGCTTGAGAAAATAGCAACCAACACTTTAATATGTCATTCCAGGACCTTATTGTGGTAAATCCTTTTAATATTTTACTATAATTATATAAATAAGTCGAGCACCAATGATATGCATAATTTAATATTTATTTCTTTTTAATATTGATTTAATTTCTTTAAATCTCCATAGGCTCCTTTCACGAATGTTGTTTACATTGAAAGAACGGATTTTCGTCTCAAGGACTCTAAAGACTACTATGGGTTTGCTCCCGGAAAAACTGTTTTGTTAAGGCAAGTTAAATGATATTTTTATTATTATCATGCATTCTTAACATCATATTAGAATGAAAGAAATCTTAACTATTATTCCATTCCTTGAAAATGGCCAGATATGCCTTCCCTATAAAATGCACAGAAGTAATTTATGGGAATGATTCTGAATCTATTGTTGAGATCAGAGCTGAATATGACCCATTGAAGAAAACCAAACCAAAGGTTCTGATTCTACCAATTTATGTTTTTTTTTTTAGGGATATGGTAATGTTTACTTGATAATCCTCTAATTTCTCTCTCATTTATTTATTTTTGGCAGGGTGTTCTTCATTGGGTAGCTCAACCTTATCCAGGAGTTGAACCACTCAAAGTGGAAGTAAGGATTTTTGATAAGCTATTCTTGTCTGAGGTGAGTGTTGTAATGTAGTGATTATAAAACTCTAATACCCATATTCAATGCCATGACTTGTTTTAATTTTTTTTTTTTTGCTTATCAGAATCCAGCAGAATTGGAGAACTGGCTTGCAGATCTGAATCCAACTTCCAAGGAGGTGATATCAGAAGCATATGCTGTACCCTCCCTTGTCAATGCTGTAGTGGGAGACATATTTCAGTTTGAGCGGCTTGGTAATTCCTATTCTCGTTACTATCTTATAAAAGATTACTTCTTTGATATTAACGTATCTTCTAGGAAAAAGGAAAAACTTTGAACAGTTATTTTTTTTTCTGTAGTTTTATCAAAATTTATATTAGGGACTCGATGCACTAATTCAATATTCCCCATCATTTGAGTTGAGGACTTGATTCATGGCCCTTGACTAAAATTGTATGAGGGAGGTTGAGGGTTTATATTTGGTTGATAATTAATGCATGCAATTCTAAGTAAAAAAAAAAAATAGTGAAATATAATAATTTTATACTTGTTGGTGTTAGGGAATCACCCATAAAGTAGAAAGGAGTTTGATAAACAGATTTTAGAAAGAAACGGATGAGCTACTAAAAGATGAAAGGAAAATTGTTGTTGTAATGATGACTTGTGTGATCAAGGTTTTTTTTAGGATGGTATCTTAGAGGATTCATGATCAATATAAAGTAAGAAAGGAAAATGATATGAAACTATACTTGATTTTCCAGTAATATATGATTTTTTAGTGTGAGCATAGCATATTCTTAGAAATGAAAATTGCATTTAGTTGCTTTCAAATGCATGGTTATTAAAATGTAGAGATAGATGGCTCAAATTTTTAAGGTGAGAAAGTTATGATTTCAAAATATTGAATGTTAATAGAGGCAAATTATAAAGCATTAAAATTGAAGAGCTAGATATGTGGCATTGGCTAGTTGAAGTTAGAGGATTTACATATAAGTTGTATGGGAGCTTAAAAATAGATCATATTATTTACAGGAATGGCTTATCGTAGTATTAGTTTGTGAATTAACAATAAAATTTCAAACATATCAGGATTATTAATGGACAAACGTTGGGCACATATCTTATATTGATTTAAAAGGAGGTGTTCGCAAAAATATTCAAAATAAGATACATTGATATATATTATTTACAAATAAAATAGTTTTATTGGTGAGAACACTTTTGAAATAGCCAAGAACATAAGAATAGTGAAGAAAACTTAAGAAGATTAAGGGAATTTTATTAATATACCAAAGATTAAGGATATGCATGCTATTTTAGTAAAGGTGAAATTAATGATTTTCACTTTGTATTTGTAGATAAACAAGTAATGCTAGGATTATTTGCTTGAGTATATGAGATTTATTATACAAAAGAATGAGAATTTAGATAAGTAGCACAACTGTTAAAGTTGGTTGTTAAATGGAGCCTCAAGGGTAATATTAGATAAATGGATGGTAAATATATTTCTTATAAATTTATTACTAGAATGCTATGACTTTGGCTTATAAAGATAGCAATCATAGTCTGATTGAGTGTGGCAGAAATAAGAATGCTAAAATAAATGTTTGGATAAAGTGATGAATTTATCTTAGAAATTTTACTAAGAGTAGCACATATTGGAGATTATATATTAAAAAATAGAATAAATCGATTGATTTCGACATGTGTAATATAGAGTATAAGATGTATTGATAGACTTAGGTTTCGTTTGGGACGGACTTTTTTACTGCTTTTTAAAACAATTTATTAGCACAAAAATTTTTGAACAGGAAAGTTGATTTTAGAAAGTAGTAAAAAAGCTTTCTCAAATGAAGTCTTAATTAGAGTATTAAAAAAAGAAAATAATTAGATCAAAGTTGGTGTGATTAGAAGTTGTGTAACAAGATTAACATAAAATAAGGTTAATGCCTCATGTAATACAAAAAAGAAAAAAAAAAGAATTGGAGTAGTTTTAAATATTGTGATAGCTATTTATGATGATGATTATCAATTATGATAGATTTCAATGCCATTGAATTTACTTTAAAATGAGTGTAATACAGGTGTAATAAATCAAATTTGTACTTTCCTAATCTCAAAGTAAATCCAATGAAATCAAAACTCATCCTAATTGAAAATTTGATGCACCATATACTGCTTTTCTTTTCCTGTACATTGATTTTACCAACAAATTTATTTATTTCTTTTTTGTTTCAGGCTATTTTGCTGTGGATCCAGACTCTACAAAAGAGAAGCTTGTGTTTAATAGGACCGTTACCCTTCGTGATTCCTACTCCAAAGGAGGAAATAAATAAAAACTATCTGTAATACATCTTTTTTGTGCCAATTGTGCATGTAGTTTAATAGAGTATGAAAATATTGAAATTGTAGTGGACTTGTCTGGAAATTTAACAGACACTTTCACTCTTTTCATGTGCTTCTTTTGGAAAGCATAAAAATTATCATAATTAAATATTTTCTTGTTTCTCTCTTTCACTCTCTCTAAATTATTCTGTGCACACACCGGATGCCGTTCGGAGGTGAATCAGAGCGCACCATGTTACCTCTTTGCTGTGTATTGAGGTTGTGTACCAGATGATGTGCGCTCTGATTTAACTCTGGACGGTCTGATGTCCGTTCATAATAATTTCTCCTCTCTCTCTCTCTCTCTCTCTCTCTCTCTCTCTCTATATATATATATATATATATATATATATATATATATATATATATATATATATATATGAGGATTTTAGCCAACTTGTCAAATGTTTTGAAGATCATGAGGCTTTGTTAAGAATTGAATTGATGATTGTTAGCTCAAGCATGAGTAGCTAATCATTAATATTATTCAATTTATGAATTATATTTTACTTTTTTTTATGAAGTTTCTTCCTATCTATTAAATATTCTTATAAACTTTTAATCATCTTTGAAGTTTTTTTTAGTCTTCATTTGGTATGGCTTTCATATTGCTTTAAGCATTAAGAAAACTATCTAAAATGAAACCTTTAGACATCTTTTTTATTGCTTCTTAAAGTTATTTTATAGTACAAAATTTAATTTTTATAATAAAATGTTGATTTATAAAGTAATAAAAAAAGCCGTCTCAAATGAAGCCTTTAATCAATAGACAATTGTGTGGAGGTTTTCATTCAATGAAAAAAAAATTAAAACATCTAAAAATTAGTACAAATATTTTAAAAAATAAATTAATTTATTAAAAAAAAAGTTAAAAAATACAAATCAAAACAAAATGGGAACTCAAATAGTCCCTTATAGTTTGATTTACTTCCTATCAAACATGAAAAATCAGAACTCTATGTACTATCTTAACATAATGTGAAGCACATATTTTAAAGCTGAAGGCTTCTGAATGTAATAATTTAGAAAGTGACATGAGCAATGACAAAAAAATAATATGAAGATTAATAGATGAAAATATAAAGTAATAATGATAATTATGACTTTGATTATTTTTTGTTAAACTAAATATGATGAGGATGAAAGCAAGCAAAAAATAATGAGTTCTTTGTATGTTAGTCATTATCAATAGTTGTTGAGGATTATAATATTTTGAGATAGAATTAACCATTATTAAATAAACTAATTAGTCATAACCATTACATAAAATCATTTAATGATGAGTAAAATAAACTTTATTTTAGATATTTATGATGTTGATTTTACATTTGAAGTTCACTATAGAAAATTCCGCCTGAAACACAAGGGCTCGTTTGTTTTTGTCTGTTTTTACTGGTTTTTTTTCGTCTGGCAACGATAAAGCAGAAAAATTTTATTTGTTTGATAAAACTACTTTTCTTAAACACGTTTTGAATACCGTTGTTTTTGTACTTTTCAAAAGTTTTCTGATATTAACTTCTCCGTTGGAAAACTCCGTTCTATCAAACAACAGTTTTAAAACTACCTTTTAGAAAATGTACAAAATAACCAAATGAAGCTTTAATAATAATTTGATGGAATTTTCGCTAGTTTTGATGCACCGGACAAAAAAAAAAGTTTTTCCTGTAGTGGTTGATGTAATTAGGCATATTAATTAATCATTAAGCTGCAGGTTGCACAAATTTCTGCTATCAAATCATATACATAATTATAATTATAATTATAATAATTACATTTGTAATTTTAATTATAAAAATTTCATATGTAAATAGTATTTGTTGCATGAGCTATCTTTGAATTAACCTTCCATGTTCTTCAGAAACAACCTGCTATGATAAAGCTGGCCTTGGAGCTCCTTTGATTGTGCTTTTGTTTTTTCCCAAACAATTCTTCAAAGATCACTGATATATTACTTCCCAAGAAAACAAATATTACATAGAATGTGCAATAGAAGATCTCTCAAGGATCACGGCTTCGTTTGAGACCGCTTTCTTGCTACTTCTTAAAGCAATCTTTTAGTGCAAAAATTAAATCTTTTGTACTAAACGTTGCTTCTTGTTTCAAGAAGCAGTAAGAAAGCCATTCCAAACGAAATCTAAATTACATCAAAGCTTATAAATTATTGAATCATTTGCTCTGACACCAAATGATTCTGTGCACAGAAGCCCCATAAAGTTTATTCTAAAGAAATAACATTTATTTTATTATAAAAGCCACAAATTATATGATAAGTATGTGTTGCAGCACTTTTTCATTAGCTGAATAAGACATAATTAGTTGCCCAGGCTTCCAGCAGGAACAGGCCCCCTATGCCAGTTTTCAGTAGGAGACTCCAGCAAAATATTTCTTTCAGAGTAATGATCTATCACAAGACCTGCAGTTAAGATTCACAGAGAGAAATTGTTAATCACTGTTGCATTACTTGATTAATTTTTTTTTTTTTCATTTTTGTAGCATTATTAGAAGATCTAAAATGCGTAGAAGTTGTTTAAATAATATGATATTTAATTGAATAATAGCTTAAAAAATGATTTTTAGGCTTCGTTTGGAACTGATTTCTTAATGTTTTTTAAAATAGCTTTCTAGAATAAAAGTTTCTTGAGCTAGAAATTTTGAAACTAGAAAGTTATTTTAGAAAGTAGTAAGAAGCTGCTCCAAATGAAGCATTAATCAGCAAGATGAAGCTGTGATGCATAAAGCTGCTTTTATAAAAGTTCAGAGCTTTGTAAGCTTTGCATCCATAGAAATCTGTATATATATAAAATATATATATATATATATATATATATATATATATATATATATATATTGCAATCAAAGTCTAATTAAAATTAAAACTAATCTCAGATTCTTAAGAAGAGAAGCTCTCACCAGTTGTTGGTGCCTCATACAGAAGCCTTGCATTTGTGCTCAAAGAAATGAAGAGAATGGAAGCAAAGAAGAAGAGGAAGAAGAGTAAAATGCTTCTGCTTAATGGAGTCATCTTTTGCTTCTCTGTGTTCTTCTGTCTTTCAGTTTTCAAGCAAAACTGTGGAATTTATAGAGTTGTTGCAGACATAATCTCTTCTTTGCAAAATAGAATATCTTGACTTGAACAAATGTAATTAATTCCTCCTTCTTGTTTATTTAAAGATGATGATATTTTGACTATTTCCCTCTGAAGATATAATAAAAAGAGCTCACAAGACTATAAACAAAGAAGAAAGACACCAATGGATTACTTTGAACTTGACCATGCTCCCTTTTTCCAAAAACCAGGAAAAACATTTATGGTTCAGAATGGCCAGAATCGAAGGAATCAACTACCTAAACCAAAATTCTTGGATGAAATAAATGATTTCTTTATCAGTTCAAAGATTTTGAGGACTTAGACTTAGGGTATGTTTGGGATAACTGTCACGATAGCTATTTTAGTAGTAAAATGTAGTTTTTCATCATATAAGTTTTTTGAAAAGCGTAAGAATGTAGTAAAAAAATAGTAATCAAACTAAATTGTGACCGTTGTTTGAAAAACAAAGAAACTAGAAAAGCTTTTCCAAACGGACCCTTTGATATACATGCTATCATTGTTGACCCCTATACCTCAAATCACACGAGAAAGGACACAAACTAATGAATAAAACGATATGAGCCTTGATGCAAAACGTCACTTGAAGGGTCAAACGACCTTTGATTACCAAACAGACAGTGGCATTGCGATCAGAACATCAAATTATGCTAGGTCGAGGCCCCTCGCAATCAAATCGGACGAGATCGGACAAAAGGGATGACCGACACCTGAAATTAAAGCGCGAGGCTGATCAAACGACGTCGGATTCACGAATGGACTGCGTCGTTGTGTTCGGAACACCGACAATACCCTAAATGCAATGCAATTTGTTTAATTGAGGTGTTGCACGCAAAACGAGGCGGCACCATGTAAAAATTAACCTCGGCGTTGTTCAAACGACATCCGATCGTGAAACGGACTGCGTCGTTGTGTTCGGAACACCGGAAATACCCTAAATGCACAATCAATTTGTTCTATTAAGGTTGCGCACGTAAATCGAGGCGACCTCATATAAACATTACCCTCGACTTTTTCCAAACGACGTCCGATCGCGAAACGGATTGCGTCATTGTGATCAAAACATCGACAATACCCTAAACTCACTATTAATTTGTCTTTTCATATTCGGCAAATTGGACACGTTAAACAAGGCAGTCGGCACAAAATCGAGAAAATGCGTAGAGTAACAAAGTTTTTTTTATTTTTTTTGGACATGATTAAAATCATGGCTGGCATTTTTATTAATTAACACAGCTGTGATATATCACTAATATGATATTAGTTTGATAAATGTTATATAGAACAGCATATGCCAAATAGAGAAAAGATAACAGAGCCATTAAATGCCAATTAATGCATTACATCGCTCAGTTAAAATTCGCTTGCTGCGTCTGTCAATCAAATATGTCACTGCTGGCCTTCGTCTCTTTTGAATGCAAAAACTCTGCCGTTAAAAAAAAATAGACGAGGATGATTTGTCACTGAGAAAATTGGATGAGTTTTAATGTCATTTACAGGAACTTCAGACAGAAAAGAGTGATAGATTGCATAAGGTTCTTGACCTGTCAAGTTCGGGTCAAACTCGAAATTGGCCTGACACTGTTCGGGTTCGGGTCGGGTCGACCCGTTTTTACAAACGGGTCAATTTTCTGGACCCGAACCCGACCCGCTTCGGGTTCGGGTCGGGTTCGGGTTGACCCGAACCCACTTCAGTCCCGCGCGGGTTTCGGACCTTTTGGTCGCGCGCGGCAGCCGTTTGCAGCAGCGGGTTTCGATCGCGCGCGGGTTTCAGCCGCAGCAGCGGGTTTCGCCGAAAATTTCGGAAATTCGCGGTCGGCAGCCAGCAGAAGTCGCGCGGGGAAGCCGGCAGCGGTCGCGCGCGGTGCGAGCCTGGCGGGCGGACGGCGGATCAAAATCCGGTTCCGGAATGCGGTGCGAGCCTGGCGAGCCGACGCGATGGAATGGAATCCGGGTCAAACCGGGTTGATTCCGGGTTTCCAGGTCAACCCGAACCCGACCCGGTTTTACAAACGGGTCAAAATCTCCAACCCGAACCCGAAATTTTCGGGTCGGGTCAAATGTTGACAGCTCTACCCATGCTGCTACTATATGCCAGATAACACGTATTCTATATGCATCTGATCGACAACTAGTCTTAATCGAAAGTTCTCTCTCGTGATCGGAGGGGTAATTAACTATAGAGGCTTGCGCCTACAGGAAACCAGAACTCAGGTCATAAAGTCCTCACAAAATGAGGGCGAAATCTCTGGGTAGTGTCTTATCTACAAACTCATTTGCCTTCCAAAATTTAGCCCGAAACTTAATTCCGTTAAAACTCCCACGCCGAAAATAAAAGCACAAATCAGTGCGGGCGGAGGTCGCGATCGAATTTTCGGAGTCCACAATCATATTGTCATATTGAGAGACATTCATCATCATATGAGTAGAGGTGTAGGTGAGCCAAGCCAGCTCATGAGCCTGCTCGAGCTCGACTAATTTATAGGTTTGAGAGTCGAGCTTATCGAGCTCACAAGACAAGATTGAGCTTGAACTCGAGCTCGTTTAGTAAACGAGCTCAAGCTCGAGCTTGATTAAGCTAGGCTCCTGAGCTTGCGAGCCGGCTCGAATATTTATTAATATTTTAAAAAGAATTTTATTTTATTTATCAAATTTAAATATTTTAAAAACTATAATAATGAATATTTAAATATTTAATAACATAAAAATAAATTAATATTTAATGTTTAAAATTAATAATAAATGTTTAATATATTTAATAAAAATTAAATATTGAAATATTTTAAAAAAATGAATATTGTGAGCCGGCTCGAGCTCGAGTTCGAGCTCGCTTTCCGATTGACGAGCTAAGCATGATAGGGCCAAAGCTCGACTCAACTTGACTCGTTTACACCCTTTCATATGAGTCAATGCTGGAAGAGTTTATGTAACCGATATATTTGAATTTGAGGGATTTATGATATGTATATATATAAGTTATTATTATTATTATTTCATATAAACTAATTTGTTTTCCAATTTTTAATAAAACTAAAATAAATTCAAATAAAAGCTTGATGAGCTTGAAATAAAAAAAAAAAACCCTAATTGAAGTCTCCTATGCAAATAGTTTGGAAAAGTAGTCGATGATGATGATGGAGAAAAATTAAACCGTTAGTTTGGCTTAGTCAAACTGTTGATGCCATTGTTTAAGAAGTGGATCAGCTAAACAATTAGAAAAATCAAAGTCTTCTTTGAATAGTAAATACAAAGTTGAAAATATGCGCATTAGAAATATATTTTAGAGCATTATAAATAAAAATAATCAACTGAAGATAAGAAGGTTTAGTTTAGGATAACAAAAAATAATTAAGCTAATTAACTAACAATCATCACAGTGATGTCATTTTTTTATAAAAGGTTCCAAGCCTTATTTAATCAATAACATGGCAGCAACAAGAGGGAATAAGTACAAAATAGAGTGAATTCAGAGCCACATAAATATTCTGAAACAAATTAAAACAAACTCTTCTGAACTGTAGAAGGTCTTTTTCTTCTTCTTTTCACAGCACAGGGTTGCAAAGTTCACATATCTGGTTCTGTATTATCCTCTAATATATGTAATAAGAAGAAAGAAAGACATATTTCTGGGGTTTATGACATTCTTTTTATACAGAGCCTTGGTTCAACCCTTAATCGAAGGAGTCCTGCAAAGAAATAACTTCTAATGATTAGTTGTTAAGATTTAGGCTTTGTTTGGGACGGCTTTCTTACTGCTTCTTAAAGCAATTTTTTGATACAAAAATTAAAAATTTTGTACTAAAAAATTGTTTTAAGAAGCAATAAGAAAGCTGCCCCAAACGAAATTTTTGTACTAAAAAGTTGTTTTAAAAATAGTAAGAAAACCGTCTTTTATTGATTCACCGTCTTTTATTGATTCTTCAAATAACTTTCTAGTTTAAAAATTAAAATTCTTATACTAAAAAACTGCTTAAGGAATAATTAAGAAAGCCATCCCAAACGAACCGTTTGTCAATCTGCTTAAGGAATATGTATTTTTCACTTTTCACAATTCCTACAAACCAAACAGAGCTTAAGGAGAAAAATATATGCGACAATGGTGCACTAGAGAACTGTAGAATGGCCAGAAAATTTTTCCAATAACAAAAAAGTTCAGCCACAGTAGGATAACAAGAGGTTTAGCAATAAGCATGCATAACATGTACTGATTATGGAGAAGTTTATAATAAAATTCAAAGCGTAATCTTAGTCATTATACAATTTCTAGGTGACATTGTTCTGATAAGAATGGCATATTCAGAATAACATAATAAATAATGCTAAGGATAAAATAAATAAATAATAAAAAGGGGCTCAAGATAAAGTTTTAGGAAAATGTACATGACAAGCACTTGTACTGAATGCAAGTGCATTTTGAGATTAGACTAAGACTTCGTTTGGAACAGCTTCTTAAAGCAGCTTTTTAGTATAAAAATTTTATTCGTTGTACTAGAAAACTGCTTTAAGAAGCAGTAAGAAATACGTCCCAAACGAAGCCCAAGAAAAAACCACTAAAAATCAAGTTGAAGCTAATAGAAATGAGAATATTAATATGAATGTATACCTAATAGAAATGAGAATATTAACATAAATGTATGCAATAAGAAGATTATTCATATTATATGAACATGAAAATGCATAAAAATTGATAATTATAGAAAGGCATGGTGGGAATAGCACCCATTGGAGATGAAATAATTCGAAAAATAAAATAAGTGCTTTAAGATATACTAATAACTGGAACAAAGGCAGGTGATGATGAAGCAAGTAATTACCATATCTAGGCCATTGGAACAGTAATTAAGCTTGTGTTTTAAGAATGAGCGAGTAAGCAAAAAATCTAACAAATTAAGTGTCAAGTTAAAAACCTCGACAAATCCTTTACAGTCTCCAATGAATCAGAATTATTTGGCAATAACCCCTCCAAATTGGCGCTATCCAGGCTTTCTGAGTTAAGAGCTTCTAAAATATGTTTTAGGCCCTAAAAGGAGGAAGAAAAAGATAGAAGTGTAATAAAGTATAAGAAATTAATCAAGTATCAATGAATGCCTGGATAACTCAAGAACAAACCTTTAAATCTCGAGATTCTTCTGCAGGTCCTAGGTAACCACGCAAATTTGAACGCTTTGGCCCATCCTGAATTATTACCGTTAGCAAAAAGAATTTTATGCAAGAGAAGATAATAATAAGAGCAGAAGAGAAAAAATTTAAAAAAGAGAATATACAAGTAATTTAACAGCTTTGTGATGTCAACTAATTTGAAAAACTATAAAAGTAAACATGTGCTTTAAAGATATACACTGCAACATAAACAGACATACTAAAAAATAAGGACATTTATAAATTAAAGGCTGAAACATGCTTCTATCAAGGGGTAGGATGTGAGTTCTCTTATTACGCATATACAATAATGAGTGGAGTTCTAAGGCTAAGGCTTCGTTTGGGACGGATTTCTTATTGTTTTTTAAAATAGCTTTTTAGTATAGAAATTTTAATTTTTGTACTATAGAGCTGCTTTAAGAAGAAGCAAAAAATCTGTCCCAAACAAAGCCTAAATTGTGAGCTTTGGATACCCCGAAGTGAAGCGAAGCCTCTATGCTTTGAACATGTTAAGTTCTGACCCATTCCTTCATAGCATTTTAAGTTTATTTATATTGAAGATGAACAAAAATGAATTTTACATTATAAATGATAATATGTCTCAAGTGAAATATACTAGAACACAAATTTTCTCGTTGAAATGATTGATTTGCTCAGAGAAATGTTAAAAGGGAGTATTGTACTAAAGTCACTTCAAATAACATGAAAATGCATTAAATACATCTTATTAGACCCAAAATCCTCAATATAACATCTGCAGAATTTGTCATATTTAAGGCCACCAATGATACAAGAAATTTTTCACGATCAGCAGTAATCTCAGTTACACAAGGTTTTTCATCTAATCAGTCATAGCAGACGCTCCGTTCTAGAAATTGAACGCTCATATGAGAGGAACATAAATACGGAACACAAAAAAACAAGCATTAGTTCAGAGCAAAAAGGAAAGAAGTAGCACAGTACAATAATTGACACTTTTATTTTTTTATTGACACTTCAATCCTAGATAAACTGATCATGCATCCTAGTTTTTAGGTTGGTATGGAATGCCAATATTAAAAGCAATCTTGCTGTAATCTAGGGGTGTCAATTCGGGTTGACGGGTCGAACCCGACTTGACCTGGGTGTAAACGGGTCAACCCGAACCCGACCCGTTTAGCTAAGTGGGCCAAGAAATTAAACCCGGACCCGACCCGCACGGGTTCCCGGGTTGACCCAACCCAACCCGCAGACCCGTTTGATTCAAAAAACGGGGCGAGATGACGAGTGTGAGGTGGTGCCGGAGACGCTGGCTGCACGGAAGTCGGCGGTCGGCGGTCGGTGCGGACTTGAGTACTCGACTTCACCGTCTCAACTGACCCGCGTGAGCAGTGAGTTCGTGACAGGATGTTGCACGCCGAACGCCAGTTGCACGCCGCAGTGCTGGACGCCAGTTGCACGGGATGTTGCACACTTGCACGCCGAACTAACAGACGCCAACGCGAGGCAGGGGCTGACCGGCTGAGGCGGTGCGACGCCGGTGCGTATAGTGGACTAGGCGTCGTAGCCTCGTAGGCCAGTAGGCGGTGCGACGCCGATTGCGACGAGCTGTTGGCGCGGACAGCTGTAAGCTGGCCAGGCGACGTGAGTATGTGACTAACGTCCGGTCCAATCCCTCGTTGAGACTCGAACCCAGTTTATTTCCCTCCCAGGCTCCTAGTCCCACGCGGGAAAAGTAAAAAATGAGCGGGTTACCGGGTCAATTTCGGGTTACCAGGTTGACCCGACCCGTTTTTTAAACAGGCCAAATTTTGAGACCCGAACTCGACCCGTTTGTTAAACAGGTCGACCCTAACCCGGATTTTTCGGGTCGGGTTTGGGTCGGGTATCGGGTCGGGTCAATAATTGACACCCCTACTGTAATCTAAATTTTCATCAAGGTTAATAAATACAAGAGATATATTATGTTAGACCAGTCCAATAATGGACCGGTCCAGCGGGTCCGACAGGACCAGTTTGCGAACAGAGGCAGAAATCTTCCGCCTCCTGTACGCATCGTTCGCACCGACCACGCCACCCAAGCCTTTTAGGAAGGATTTTTTAGGGAGTTAGGAGGGAAATTTGAATGTAGGGACTGTTTAGAGATTTTCTTTTGGATTGTATGCATTAAATAGTTTGTTTTCCTAGGGTTTCAATTTGGCTGAAATTTGATCTCTCTTAGATTTAGGTTTTCCTTTGGGCTATAGCAGCATCTAGAGATTTGGGAGAGATCGATCCTCCTCTCGGATGGAGGATCAATTGTATCTTGCAATTTTCCGTTTCCCTTTCATCAAATAATACAAATTATCTATTGTTTTCATGGTTTTGTGCAGATTTTTGTGAAGAATTCTCGCTGTTTTCCAAAGATTGATAGGAAATACTGGAGATCCACTAGCGTTTCCAATCATATTACTTCATTATAAAGAAAATCAAATCCAAATAAAAAAAAAAGGTTTGAAGAAAGAAACTTCAGATGCCAGAATACAGAACATGAAAACAAACCTGCAAAAGCTCCCGCATTTTTCCATCTTTATCTGGAAAAATATTACAGAGGTGTAGAATACCAGCACATAGAAAGGCCTGCCAACATAATTACATTAGTCCAGTGGCAAGTTCAAATTTATAG
This sequence comes from Dendrobium huoshanense, assembly GCA_016618105.1. Taxonomy (NCBI): domain Eukaryota; kingdom Viridiplantae; phylum Streptophyta; class Magnoliopsida; order Asparagales; family Orchidaceae; genus Dendrobium; species Dendrobium huoshanense. The sequence goes on along the minus strand of CM028351.1, from coordinate 2,272,355 downwards.
TCATAGATCAGAGAAACTTCGGATTACATATGCACTATCTGATGGAAGATCTAAAGAAACCGCTCAAGTAACCTCAGGTTTAAGATAGCGGGATTGAATTAAAAAGAACAATGTGAAAGGAGATTAATTAGCATGGTCAGAAACTCCAAGTAAATGTAAAAAACAAAAAGGATGGCCCCAAGAAAAAGCTTTTAATTGAAAAAGACTTAGAAGGCTTGAACATGTATAATGAATGATAGAGGACATACATGTCAGATTAATTGATAAAATTAATATCAAATTATCACAAAGTCAATGAGTAAGAGCTAAGATTATAAAACTAGTTGTTCAAAATGATTTGTGAAGAATATATTGAACACATAAGCCAACAGCCAATATGAACAAATGAAAAATGAGAATTCACAATACCAATTCCAAAAAATTTGAATAAAGTTAACGACAATGATGATAATTTGTGCCATTGCACATCCAATAACCCAACTCTGTAATAAGCATTTTGATCTCATCCTAATTATGCAAATAAGGTTTATAAAAAGATGTATCGACATCAATTCTATCACCAACGATAAAGTTCTTGTTTTTATTTCCAGCAGTTTGGGAGTGGAGGAGAAATGTTAAATACTTTTTGTGATAGAAATGCATTATTTTAAAACATACCTGCTTCTTTTCAATTATACTCATCTTGCCATCCTGTGTAATTAAGGCAATAATAATAAGGGAATATAAAATAATGACAAACAAGTATAAATTCAAATATAAAAATTAGATTATTCAAAAGCTCAAGGAAAAAAAATACTAACCATGCCATAAACAATTTGTTGAAGAGAGCTCAAGTCAAAGCTAATATTCTCAATCTTTCCACGAACCTGTGTTACCTGATTAAAAGAACATCTATCATACATTATATTCAAGAAAATCATGACATAAATAAGTAAAATAGGATAAGGTTCTACCCTGGCTGCTATATTCTAGTTCACACATGCAATAAGGATAAACCCAAGGTTTTGAAAATCAGACCGGACAACGAACCGGAAGAATGAGAGGTTCACGGTTCGACCGGTTCGAATTTTAATTCATAATTTGTAAATGTTATCACCTCATCTCTAATTTCGGTTGATATTAAATTCTGTTCATCCAATTTTCCATCTAGGCCCTCAATCCGCTGCGTTAAATGCCTCTTGGTTGCCTAAGAGTATGAGAAATATATGTTAGCAAGCCAATAATTAAGTATTCCATACGATCAATAAAACCAATAAATCAGTTTAGCTTCGACGAAACATAACTAATAGACAAATAAATAAAGGCAAGCAGCACCTGGAAACCGTCCTGTTCTTTGTGGTAATAATAATAATAGTAGTAGCATTAATAGTTATATTAGTCATAGTAGTAATAATACTAATAGTAATAACATTAATAATAGTAAATATAAAATTTTCGGTAATAGAAACAATAGTAATAATAGTAGTACTGATAGCAATAATAATAAAATTTCAAAAAAAATTTGACAACAATAATAATAATTATAGCAGTAATAATAATAATAATAATAATAATAATAATAATAATAATAGCAATAGTAATTGTTATAGTAGTAATAAAAAGAGGAAGAAGAATAATAATAATAGTAATTATAGCAATAGTAATAGTAATAGTGGTAGCACTTGTAAGAAGAAGAAGAAGAATAGCAATAATATCAATCATATATAACAATAATAATAATAATAATAGTAGTAGTAATAATAATAGTAAAGATGGCTTGCACTGGCTTGATATCAGCAATAGTAGTAAAGATGGCTCGATATCAGCAAAAGTAGTAAAGATGATAAAGACATCCCTTACCGTTAAAAACCAGTGCAAGCCAGAAAACAAATATAAACAGGATCATTTATGTAGAAAGCAAGCAAACAAAACATCATAGAAGAGGAAATCGGAACATGTTATTGATGACCAAAAAAATAATGAGACCATAAGCATTGGCAAGTAAAACAAATGATGCAAGGAGTTTGTCTTCCTACAAGGCCAATAGTAAATGGAATTTTAACATCAAACACTTTAAGCCAAAAAAAGGATAAGATAAATAAGTTACAAAACAAGTCATTGGTGAATGAAAATATGATATCAAGCCATCTTTCCTTAAAAATATTTCAAATATATAATACAAACCTTATAAACACTAACAATAAAGTGAATTTCAGTAATACAAACCTTCTAAATGCTAACCATAAAGTGATTTTCAGTAAAAGTTTGTTAAAAGTAAATTTCCCAAAAGACAGGCTTACAGCAAGAGCACTTGAAACTTGTTCCAGATGTTTTGTCATGCCTGAAACAGCATTGGCCATGTTCCGCTTAGTCACGTACATAAGATCAGAGAACGAGAGGCCCTGGACATATCAAATAACAAAAAGAGATAAATGAAGTTCATCATCTAACATTGATAGCCCAACATAGAGTATGTGTCACACAGCTCATTACAAAAGTTGTAAATCATCAATTGTATACCTATATTTTGATGTCATCGAAACTGTGATTATCCGCAATTTATAACATGTTATTACCCTTTAAAAAACTATAACAATATTAAATGTAGGTTATCATCTTTGGTGTTGAAATCATGAAGGTTAAATTTTTTTAGCATTTTCCCTAAAATTATTTGCATTATGATCTTATTACATATAGTTCAATTTCAACCAGATTATTGTCTTAGATTCTCATGTTCTCTATCCTGCCTTGCCGGTGAAAGTGATACTTAGCAACAAATGTGTATGGATATTTGGCTTTGATTAATTCCATTTTTATTTTTTATTGATTCTCAGCTAGTTGATACTATTTAATACAGCATCAATAATTGACAAGCATGGAATATAGAATACAAATATATTTTCTCATAAAAATATATATATATTTGTTCTTCCAATAGAAAAGTTACCTTTTTTTCGTTGTCTTATTGTATAGGAAATGGAAGGATATAATAAAACTAATTATATATATATATATATATATGATGTTTAAAAATAATTAATGCAACTTTTATTCAACATTACAGATTAAATAATAAGAAATTAATAATGGATTATCTAAAAGCAATATATCAGATTTCAATATATATTATTTCAGTATAATAAATAAATTATGCATTACTTATTGTTATAGTATACATAATTTTAATTTATATTATAATATATTTTTATGAATTATATTATTTGTATGCAAGTATCAACAAATATGTTTGTGCATGTGTAAGTAGCAGTATTATAATATGTTTGTATGCATATGTAAGTAGCAATTTAAGACTTCTAGAACTGTGACTCCGAGGCATATGAGACTAAAGTCAAAAGTCTGAGAATTAAAGAGACATTTTCCTTGAAGAAGTAACTTCCCACTTCCAACGCTAAGCAAACAACTAAAATCGCCCCTTCCCTCACTTTCTACTTCCAAATTGTTCATATATGTAAATAAACAAACCTTAAGGTTTGCACATCCCTTTTAACTAATATATTACAGATAATGATTGTATGTTTCATTTAGTAGGATTTTGATTGGATAACTTTATATCAGAGTCGCAAAAACTTTTAAGTTAACTTCAATGCTGTTAGCTTTCGAAGTTCTATGCCTACTAACTATTGCTAAGCATGGGCGGACTCACCTTAAGGCCGGGGGGTAATTGCCCCGTGAAAAAAAAAAAAAAAAAATTTGTTATATGATTCTTTAGGTAATTTGTCCCCCTCCATGTATTTTTTAGTCTTTATTACAAGGGTTTGTAGGCAATTTCCCCCCTAAAAGTTTTAAAATACTATGGCCTTTAGGCAATTGCCCCAACATAATTAAACATATTGTATAGAGTTGTTATTATTAGGGAACGATGAATGAAATACAAAGAGAAATAGTAAAGAGAATCCAAAAATATACTTACAACCAAAATAGCAATTGCCCCAGGTCGAACCCCGCCAGGGGACGCTGCCTCCTTGGACCCCTGACATATCTGTGAAGCGTACAACGATGAACAAATTGGGGTCGAGAGGCAGCGTCCTCGGAACAAATGTTGGTTGTAAGGATATTTATGGAAAAAAAAAAAACTCTACACTTTTACTTATAAGTTTGCTCCCCTAAAAATTAAGGCTAGATCCGCTCCTGATGCTAAGCATGATTCAATAAAGACAGTATTGAAAATTCACAGACTACAGTGATTGTAACATCTCAAATTTATTCAGTGAATCGTTATCATACATTTGCAATGATGAAAAATAAGGCTTACACTTCCGTCTCAAAATTAAAAGAAAACTATTGCAGCTACGGTACCATGTTAATTATTTTTTCAGTCACAATCCAAATCATGTTACATATACTTTATAGGATAGCCCTCATAAATGTTAGACTTATCACAAATGCAAAAGCATAGGTTCGGTTTATGATTTCTCCTCACAATATGAACTATTTAATGCTACAATTAAGTGCTATTCTATTTTGTGCTAATCTTTTACATAAAGTTTAGCCATGATTACTTTTGACTATCCTTTTTAACTTCCCAATATTTTCTTATTAATTTTATTTTGCTGCATATTTGCCGCATTTACTGAACTTCTTGGTAAATACCCAAACAACCTAAATTTATTTGCATTATTATCTCAATTTCAATATATGTCGTTCTTACTCTCTATCTAATATAATAATTTATCACCTAAACTCTCTTAATTTTAACAGCACCGTCATTTCTACTAGGTGATAAATTTTACAATTGCTAAGTTATAGATTCGGAAGAAGATAAAAGAAGATAAAACTCCCACAGAATAGAAGATAGCATAGGCTTCATGCATTACTGAGTTGAATGAATAGACATTTACCTTCCACCACATATAGCCATAGCCTAAGGCCCCCAATGTTGCAGCTGGCACCAATAACGTTGTCACATTTCCTGGAAAGATAACCACTTAAGTAAGCACTAGAAGAAAGTCAATAAAAGATGCACCTGACATTAACCATCAAACAGTCCCCATCATACTTTAGACAAAACCAATACCAGAATGAGCCATTGAGAATTGCAGATACAAAGATCATTACACTTCTTTTCTTTTTATCATTCTTTTTTTATCAAAGAGCTAAGCTATAAATTTAATGGAGATCTGATATGAAATTGAAGATAACTAAACCAAAAGTCTTCCAAAATAATAGAGATACTCAATAGAAGAAATAGCTCGTGCAAAAAAAAAATTAATTATCAGCGAAGTAGATTACAGTGGTTATGGGCTTGTGAGGGAAGTAACATAAATAGAAGATAAAGGGAAGGAGAAACAGAACGAATAGAGAGAAATTAATCTTGGAAACAGAGGAAGAAAAGGAGCAGGGAAAAGGGCTGTGAAGCAATTGAAGAGAAAAAGAGAAAAAAAAGACACTAATTGCATGAGAGAAAAAAGAAGAGATCCAGAGAGAGAAGAAAGACAGAATAAGAGAGATTTAACATTATAAATAAAGACAATAATGAATGAAAGCTAGAGACTGAAAGAGAAGCGCAGAGGGAAGAAAATGAACAAGACAGCGGGTAGTGAGGGAGTAAGGAGAGTGAGAATATAAAGATGGAGATGAGAGCAATCGAGAAAGGAGGAAATACAGAGAGTGACTGGCCATTCAAGGCAGAGCAAATAAGAAATATTCTTCATCCTATAGAACAAAAAGCCTGTGGAATAATTCACACAAAACAATCCGCATATAAAAAACAAAAAACTAAAAGTTTATATTAACTGATTAAATTAAAACAATAATCATTATTCCACCAACAATGCTGATGCGGACATCCAACCGTCCATGCCAATCCGAGGAGGAGCTGAAGATCGACGACCGATATCACTTTGTTTTATTTTCGTTTATTAAGTGTATTTTAATTTAGTTTTGCAATTTCCCTTTTTACCCTCTTTTCTTATGTAAGCCCAAGGGGCAAATATGTCTTTTAATTTCTTTGGAGGCCTATATATAGAGGCCCCTTCTAATGTATTTGGTATGATGGAATTATAATAAAATTTGTGTGTTTGCACTTGTGTTCTTCTTGAGAGAGGACGAGAGTGAAATCCCTATGGGAGGGAGACGGAGTTTCCACCAGCCGCAGGATGGGTCCGGGCTCGTGGCGTGAAGTCCCTTGGAGAAGGGCGACGTAGTACCCGTCAGCCGCAGGATGTGTCCGGGCTCGCGGTTGTATCTTTAATTTTTTTTGTCTCTTTTTTTTTTTTTGTTCCCCCCTATTTTTTCTAGTCGTTCATCTTTTTTCTCTACCTCCGTCTACCATCGTCGTCTCCATTTCTACCATAAGCCGCCGGCCACCTCACCCGAAGATCCTCCAACCACCGGCCATGGCTCCCTAGCCGCCGGCCTCATCCTTTCCCCTCTTTCCTTGGATCTCCTAATTAGGGGTGCATGATATTAGGAATTAATTTGAAATTCAAATTGTTTAAAATTTGAAATTCAAATTTCTTTCTTAATTTAGTCCACCTATTTTAGGAAAGTATTGAATCTCATTCATGATGTAATTCAAACTTAATTTGGGTGGTTTAATTTTGGACGGTTTTCAAATTTTCAAATTCCACTAATTTGAAATTTGAATTCTTTCCTAATTTATCATTTCATTTTTGGAAAGTTTTAAATGACTTCTATTTGAATTTCAAATTCAAATAGGATTGAATTATTTCTTTCATAAACCCCAAACCCAAATTAAGTATTCACAATCTAATGCATTAAAACCCCTATTCCCCCTTGCATGCCGCCGGCCCCCCTTCCCCTCCATCTTGATTTAATTAATAATTATTTCCTAGTCTACCATATTGTTTGGAAACTAATTTCAAATTCCCGTAACAGTTTTTCCTCACATTCAAATCCTGAAATCTCCTTTTAATTGCTTCCATCAGTTTGATTTATTTCCCTAAGCTAATTATCACTTATGGAAACAATTCAAACTCCCGTAACAGCTCTTGGAAAATTAAGGGAATTTATTGAATTAAAATCCATTTAATTCTCCCTGTGGTCCCGCCGTTCCCCTCTTCTCCTAATTGCTCCAGAAAGAATTTTCCTTCACTCCCAAGCTTTAATCTTATTTCCTAAAACCAGAAGTCAGGTTTTGGAAATAAAATTCCTTTTTTTTTTCTGTCACCCGTCTCTCCCTCTCTCCTACTTCAAGTGCAAATGCTGTTGAGATCCCCTCTCAGATTTCTGGACCGGAAATCTGAAATAATTTTCAGATTGTTAGAAAGAGGCTCGAGGCTATTCTCTTATCTTTTCTCCAAAATCTGAATTTCTTCTCAGTTTTTTTTTTTCTCTTCACCATCAAGGCTGAAATCTTCCAAGGCCATCACGTGGGAATTTCTCCACTAGAAGCTCTCCAAATTCATTACAATATTGAGCCCTCTTCCTCCCAAACTGCAACCAATTTCTGAAAGAAATCTGAATATATTTCAGATTTTCTAGAAGGAATTATTTGAGGTTTTCGGGAGGGCGCTTGAAGTTCGTTCTTGCCACTACTCTCCTCCCCGTTCTACATCAGTTTGGTATCAGAGCATGGTTGCTCGCCCGGGATGCGAACTCGACGGAGTCGAGTCTTTTCCACCCCGGGAGAATGATGCGGACATCCAACCGTCCATGCCAATCCGAGGAGGAGCTGAAGATCGACGACCGAGATCACTTTGTTTTATTTTCGTTTATTAAGTGTATTTTAATTTAGTTTTGCAATTTCCCTTTTTACCCTCTTTTCTTATGTAAGCCCAAGGGGCAAATATGTCTTTTAATTTCTTTGGAGGCCTATATATAGAGGCCCCTTCTCATGTATTTGGTATGATGGAATTATAATAAAATTTGTGTGTTTGCACTTGTGTTCTTCTTGAGAGAGGACGAGAGTGAAATCCCTATGGGAGGGAGACGGAGTTTCCACCAGCCGCAGGATGGGTCCGGGCTCGTGGCGTGAAGTCCCTTGGAGAAGGGCGACGTAGTACCCGTCAGCCGCAGGATGTGTCCGGGCTCGCGGTTGTATCTTTAATTTTTTTTGTCTCTTTTTTTTTTTTTGTTCCCCCCTATTTTTTCTAGTCGTTCATCTTTTTTCTCTACCTCCGTCTACCATCGTCGTCTCCATTTCTACCATAAGCCGCCGGCCACCTCACCCGAAGATCCTCCAACCACCGGCCATGGCTCCCTAGCCGGCGGCCTCATCCTTTCCCCTCTTTCCTTGGATCTCCTAATTAGGGGTGCATGATATTAGGAATTAATTTGAAATTCAAATTGTTTAAAATTTGAAATTCAAATTTCTTTCTTAATTTAGTCCACCTATTTTAGGAAAGTATTGAATCTCATTCATGATGTAATTCAAACTTAATTTGGGTGGTTTAATTTTGGACGGTTTTCAAATTTTCAAATTCCACTAATTTGAAATTTGAATTCTTTCCTAATTTATCATTTCATTTTTGGAAAGTTTTAAATGACTTCTATTTGAATTTCAAATTCAAATAGGATTGAATTATTTCTTTCATAAACCCCAAACCCAAATTAAGTATTCACAATCTAATGCATTAAAACCCCTATTCCCCCTTGCATGCCGCCGGCCCCCCTTCCCCTCCATCTTGATTTAATTAATAATTATTTCCTAGTCTACCAAATTGTTTGGAAACTAATTTCAAATTCCCGTAACAGTTTTTCCTCACATTCAAATCCTGAAATCTCCTTTTAATTGCTTCCATCAGTTTGATTTATTTCCCTAAGCTAATTATCACTTATGGAAACAATTCAAACTCCCGTAACTGCTCTTGGAAAATTAAGGGAATTTATTGAATTAAAATCCATTTAATTCTCCCTGTGGTCCCGCCGTTCCCCTCTTCTCCTAATTGCTCCAGAAAGAATTTTCCTTCACTCCCAAGCTTTAATCTTATTTCCTAAAACCAGAAGTCAGGTTTTGGAAATAAAATTCCTTTTTTTTTCTGTCACCCGTCTCTCCCTCTCTCCTACTTCAAGTGCAAATGCTGTTGAGATCCCCTCTCAGATTTCTGGACCGGAAATCTGAAATAATTTTCAGATTGTTAGAAAGAGGCTCGAGGCTATTCTCTTATCTTTTTCTCCAAAATCTGAATTTCTTCTCAGTTTTTTTTTTTTTCTCTTCACCATCAAGGCTGAAATCTTCCAAGGCCATCACATGGGAATTTCTCCACTAGAAGCTCTCCAAATTCATTACAATATTGAGCCCTCTTCCTCCCAAACTGCAACCAATTTCTGAAAGAAATCTGAATATATTTCAGATTTTCTAGAAGGAATTATTTGAGGTTTTCGGGAGGGCGCTTGGAGTTCGTTCTTGCCACTACTCTCCTCCCCGTTCTACATCAGTTTGGTATCAGAGCATGGTTGCTCGCCCGGGATGCGAAGTCGACGGAGTCGAGTCTTTTCCACCCCAGGAGAATGATGCGGACATCCAACCGTCCATACCAATCCGAGGAGGAGCTGAAGATCGACGACCGAGATCACTTTGTTTTATTTTCGTTTATTAAGTGTATTTTAATTTAGTTTTGCAATTTCCCTTTTTACCCTCTTTTCTTATGTAAGCCCAAGGGGCAAATATGTCTTTTAATTTCTTTGGAGGCCTATATATAGAGGCCCCTTCTCATGTATTTGGTATGATGAAATTATAATAAAATTTGTGTGTTTGCACTTGTGTTCTTCTTGAGAGAGGACGAGAGTGAAATCCCTATGGGAGGGAGACGGAGTTTCCACCAGCCGCAGGATAGGTCCGGGCTCGTGGCATGAAGTCCCTTGGAGAAGGGCGACGTAGTACCCGTCAACCGCAGGATGTGTCCGGGCTCGCGGTTGTATCTTTAATTTTTTTTGTCTCTTTTTTTTTTTTGTTCCCCCCTATTTTTTCTAGTCGTTCATCTTTTTTCTCTACCTCCGTCTACCATCGTCGTCTCCATTTCTACCATAAGCCGCCGGCCACCTCACCCAAAGATCCTCCAACCACCGGCCATGGCTCCCTAGCCGCCGGCCTCATCCTTTCCCCTCTTTCCTTGGATCTCCTAATTAGGGGTGCATGATATTAGGAATTAATTTGAAATTCAAATTGTTTAAAATTTGAAATTCAAATTTCTTTCTTAATTTAGTCCACCTATTTTAGGAAAGTATTGAATCTCATTCATGATGTAATTCAAACTTAATTTGGGTGGTTTAATTTTGGACGGTTTTCAAATTTTCAAATTCCACTAATTTGAAATTTGAATTCTTTCCTAATTTATCATTTCATTTTTGGAAAGTTTTAAATGACTTCTATTTGAATTTCAAATTCAAATAGGATTGAATTATTTCTTTCATAAACCCCAAACCCAAATTAAGTATTCACAATCTAATGCATTAAAACCCCTATTCCCCCTTGCATGCCGCCGGCCCCCCTTCCCCTCCATCTTGATTTAATTAATAATTATTTCCTAGTCTACCAAATTGTTTGGAAACTAATTTCAAATTCCCGTAACAGTTTTTCCTCACATTCAAATCCTGAAATCTCCTTTTAATTGCTTCCATCAGTTTGATTTATTTCCCTAAGCTAATTATCACTTATGGAAACAATTCAAACTCCCGTAACAGCTCTTGGAAAATTAAGGGAATTTATTGAATTAAAATCCATTTAATTCTCCCTGTGGTCCCGCCGTTCCCCTCTTCTCCTAATTGCTCCAGAAAGAATTTTCCTTCACTCCCAAGCTTTAATCTTATTTCCTAAAACCAGAAGTCAGGTTTTGGAAATAAAATTCCTTTTTTTTTCTGTCACCCGTCTCTCCCTCTCTCCTACTTCAAGTGCAAATGCTGTTGAGATCCCCTCTCAGATTTCTGGACCGGAAATCTGAAATAATTTTCAGATTGTTAGAAAGAGGCTCGAGGCTATTCTCTTATCTTTTTCTCCAAAATCTGAATTTCTTCTCAGTTTTTTTTTTTTCTCTTCACCATCAAGGCTGAAATCTTCCAAGGCCATCACGTGGGAATTTCTCCACTAGAAGCTCTCCAAATTCATTACAATATTGAGCCCTCTTCCTCCCAAACTGCAACCAATTTCTGAAAGAAATCTGAATATATTTCAGATTTTCTAGAAGGAATTATTTGAGGTTTTTGGGAGGGCGCTTGGAGTTCGTTCTTGCCACTACTCTCCTCCCCGTTCTACATCAGTTTGGTATCAGAGCATGGTTGCTCGCCCGGGATGCGAAGTCGACGGAGTCGAGTCTTTTCCACCCCAGGAGAATGATGCGGACATCCAACCGTCCATACCAATCCGAGGAGGAGCTGAAGATCGACGACCGAGATCACTTTGTTTTATTTTCGTTTATTAAGTGTATTTTAATTTAGTTTTGCAATTTCCCTTTTTACCCTCTTTTCTTATGTAAGCCCAAGGGGCAAATATGTCTTTTAATTTCTTTGGAGGCCTATATATAGAGGCCCCTTCTCATGTATTTGGTATGATGAAATTATAATAAAATTTGTGTGTTTGCACTTGTGTTCTTCTTGAGAGAGGACGAGAGTGAAATCCCTATGGGAGGGAGACGGAGTTTCCACCAGCCGCAGGATAGGTCCGGGCTCGTGGCATGAAGTCCCTTGGAGAAGGGCGACGTAGTACCCGTCAACCGCAGGATGTGTCCGGGCTCGCGGTTGTATCTTTAATTTTTTTTGTCTCTTTTTTTTTTTTGTTCCCCCCTATTTTTTCTAGTCGTTCATCTTTTTTCTCTACCTCCGTCTACCATCGTCGTCTCCATTTCTACCATAAGCCGCCGGCCACCTCACCCAAAGATCCTCCAACCACCGGCCATGGCTCCCTAGCCGCCGGCCTCATCCTTTCCCCTCTTTCCTTGGATCTCCTAATTAGGGGTGCATGATATTAGGAATTAATTTGAAATTCAAATTGTTTAAAATTTGAAATTCAAATTTCTTTCTTAATTTAGTCCACCTATTTTAGGAAAGTATTGAATCTCATTCATGATGTAATTCAAACTTAATTTGGGTGGTTTAATTTTGGACGGTTTTCAAATTTTCAAATTCCACTAATTTGAAATTTGAATTCTTTCCTAATTTATCATTTCATTTTTGGAAAGTTTTAAATGACTTCTATTTGAATTTCAAATTCAAATTGGATTGAATTATTTCTTTCATAAACCCCAAACCCAAATTAAGTATTCACAATCTAATGCATTAAAACCCCTATTCCCCCTTGCATGCCGCCGGCCCCCCTTCCCCTCCATCTTGATTTAATTAATAATTATTTCCTAGTCTACCATATTGTTTGGAAACTAATTTCAAATTCCCGTAACAGTTTTTCCTCACATTCAAATCCTGAAATCTCCTTTTAATTGCTTCCATCAGTTTGATTTATTTCCCTAAGCTAATTATCACTTATGGAAACAATTCAAACTCCCGTAACAGCTCTTGGAAAATTAAGGGAATTTATTGAATTAAAATCCATTTAATTCTCCCTGTGGTCCCGCCGTTCCCCTCTTCTCCTAATTGCTCCAGAAAGAATTTTCCTTCACTCCCAAGCTTTAATCTTATTTCCTAAAACCAGAAGTCAGGTTTTGGAAATAAAATTCCTTTTTTTTTTTCTGTCACCTGTCTCTCCCTCTCTCCTACTTCAAGTGCAAATGCTGTTGAGATCCCCTCTCAGATTTCTGGACCGGAAATCTGAAATAATTTTCAGATTGTTAGAAAGAGGCTCGAGGCTATTCTCTTATCTTTTTCTCCAAAATCTGAATTTCTTCTCAGTTTTTTTTTTTCTCTTCACCATCAAGGCTGAAATCTTCCAAGGCCATCACGTGGGAATTTCTCCACTAGAAGCTCTCCAAATTCATTACAATATTGAGCCCTCTTCCTCCCAAACTGCAACCAATTTCTGAAAGAAATCTGAATATATTTCAGATTTTCTAGAAGGAATTATTTGAGGTTTTCGGGAGGGCGCTTGGAGTTCGTTCTTGCCACTACTCTCCTACCCGTTCTACATCAAATGCACATGCATCATGATCAAATGGTCGCCATCAATTCCCAAATTCGAATAACTGTCCTGGGATGAGCCATGATAAAGATAATTTTCAAAGAAACTAGGAGAAAGGTGCTTCAGAAAGATTCATGAGAAATTTTGGAGGCTTCAAAGGCCTCTATAAGCCTCTATAAGATAACAAGTTCTCAACATAGAAAATAGGATTAACATTTATATTAACAGGCAAAGCAACTACAAACGCAATAGGTAATAGCTTTCTAAAAATATAGAAAGCGCTTTTGCTCTAGCAAATAATCTATGGTGGGTAGAATACAGAAAGGTGGGTAGAATACAGAAAGCATACAATAGGGACATAAAATACAATTTTCATCATGATTATCCCAAACATTAGAATGACCATATGCTAGAATAATAAAATTTATATCATGCATGGCATTTAACTTTCAAGAATAAGCAAATAAGCAAATAGCCCGAGCAAATGAAGCATAAGGCAAACTGCTTAATAAGGGAATACGTTAGCATTTCAACTCTCTAGATTAAAAAAATAAAAAACATTTTAGGAGAGAAAATTACTTCATAAAAATGGACTAAACTGAGTAATTATCAGTCAATGTGATCAATATATATTTGACATCATTAGACCGCACTTCTTGAGGAAATACATTAGCAAAACGTTCATGAATATGTAATTTTAATTCAATATTCTCCAAATGGTTCTTCGTATAGTTTGATAAATATTATGACATAGAACAAAATATAAAATCAAGGTGTCGATTATCATGCATATGATAAATCTTAACAGATAATTACCAAGAATTCAAGAATAAGAAGGGATGAGTAAACTAATAGTTTTAGCAAGTACGTGTTGATCAAGCTCAAATTTAAATTCTAATTTAAATTCACAAGAAAATTCAACTATGAGTTCCAATGCTAGAAAAAGTGCACATTTATGTTCAATGCCAGCTTTAAGTTTTAATTAAAGAATAGGCTCAACTATAAAATATCCTTGTAATGTAGAATCTTCCTCAAGATCAACATCAAAAAGGGGCTTATGTTTCCTGTATTCTTAATATAGCTCTTGGACAAGGGGATTTAAAATGTCTAATAGACGTGACATTTCTTGGGACGCAAATCTTTGAGGAAAGACCTTAGATCACAGCATTACACTAGGGTAAATATTAGTTCGACTAGACTAGAACAATCAACAATGCCCTCAACAATTTTAACATGAAATGGGTTGTAGTAGGATCGAGGCTTCAACTTCATTGATAACGAAGAAGAGGTTTATCAATAAAGGCTTAACTATATTCATTATCATAAAGGGACATAAGCATACTCATATAATAATGAGTATGATATTGAAGTATTGATCAACAAGATCTGCCTCGAGTTTTCCTTGCTAAAGTTTGATAGTCCTATAAAAAAAAATAATTTAAAGATTAAGTTTTATACATAGCCATAATTTTATTAAATGTGACAATTTTCAATTCTAATCTTGGGTCTAAGTACACTTGCCTTTTGTGAAGTGCCAAGATCAAAATGAAAATATCTCTATATAATGAAAAAAAATATGCCAGATATGCAAAGATATAATTATTATCTCAGGTCTATTGTTTAGAGTGATGATGAAATAGATGGGGATATTATTAGTAGAATTCTAGCTGGATGGTTGAAGTGGAGGAATGAATCGGGCTTGTTGTCTAATAGAAAAGTACCCCTCAAACTTGAGGGAAAATTCTATAAGATGATGGTGAGTTATGCAATGTTTGGTGCATAATGTTGGCCATTAAAAGAGAAACATAATATTTAGTGATTTTACTCTTAGAGACAAAATATGAAACGAGCATATACGTGAAAAAGTTGGAGTGGCTCCAGTGGCAAATAAGATGAGAAAGTCGTCTAAGATGATTTAGTCACATAAAACATCGACCTTCCGATGACCCAATTAGGAGAGTAAATGTATTAGATTGCTTATGTTAAGAAAGATAAAGGTAGAACTAAAAAGACTTAGTTAGAAAATATTATAAGTGACTTTATTAGATTTAAATGAGAACTTAATTCTTAACATGACATAATAGAGAAAAGGGAGATTTACATACATACCACTTAATACTATGCTATTTACATATTTAACACCTAAAACTTTAATATTACATACATACCACACATAGTTCATTTTCATATCAAATATGAGTGGTAGAAATGAAATATATGAGTGGTAGGAAAGAAATGTAAGTGTTATATTTGATATTAAAATAATATAGGGTGGTATTCATGTAATATTAAAGTTTTAGGTGTTAGATATGTAAATAGGATGTTATAAAGTGGTATGTATGTAAATTTCCCTAGAGAAAAATGATTCATGTAACCGACCCCACGCAATCAAATTCTCATTTAAATCTAATTAAAAAAAGTTATTTCTAATATTTTCTCACCAAGTCTTTTTAAGTCTACCACTGCATTTCTTAATATAGGCCAAATCTAATACATCTACTCTCTTAACAGGATCATCGGAAGGTAGACGTTTTATGTGACCAAACTATCTAAGACGACTGTCTAATTTCATCTGCCACTAGAGCTACTCCAACCTTTTCACATATATGTTTATTTTGCATTTTGTATCAAAGAGTAAGGCCACTCATCCACCTAACCATCCCTATCTCTGCAACACTTAACTTAATTTTACGCTTCTCTTTTAATAGCCAACATCATGCACCACAAAGCACTATAGGTCTCACCACCATCTTATAGAATTTTTGATGAGAACGTTGGCAGAAAATCTTGGCGCGTCTATCGCATAAGGAATCGTAGATCGACGACTATGATTAGGAGCCTTTATTTATGATTTATTTCATGTATTTCATTTTCTTATTTCATGTTATGTTGAGAGTCTTTCCCATTTTACCCTTATGTTGGCATTGTTGGGTAATTTGTGCGTTGTGGCCCAATTGGCGTTTTAGTCTTTTCATTCTTTATGTTTTGAGGCCTATATATTGAGGCCCTAGGCTATTGTATGGAGATGATTATTATTATGAATGAAACTTCAATTTTTTTGAGTGATGTGTGTGTTTGAGTCTTCTTGAGAAAAGAGTGAATTCCCAAGGAGTAGGGTAAGCAACATCCAACAACCGTTGCCATGGCAAGGTTCTTGTCTTTAACCCATCTCTTCTCTCACCCTCATCATCCTTCCAAACAGCCCACAAAGCACTCTAACCCTTCCAAACAGCCAACCGAATATTCCATCCCTTCCCAAGCAGCCACCAAGCACGCTAACCCTTCCAAACAGCCAACCGAATATTCTATCCCTTCCTAAGCAGCCACCGAGCCTTCCCACCCTTCAAACGGCGGCCGATCCCTTTCCTTCCCCTCCACACAACTAACAGAGCATCCCCCCCTCTTCCGAACAATAGGCCAAACTCCTTGCTACTTTCCCTTGGCCGGCCAGCCTTCCCCCTTGCCTCTTGGTATTCCCTAGTTGCCACATTTTTCCCTTCTCAATCCTCATTAACTCCACTTAATTAAAGCTTTTCCCATTCCCATAGTTGCTGCCTTTTTCCCTTCCCAACCCTCATTAACTCTATTTAATTAAAGTATTTCCTATTCCCTAGTTGTTACATTTTCCCCTTCCCAATTCTCGTTAACTCCACTTAATTAAAGTCATTCCCATTCTCATAGTTGCTGCCTTTTCCCCTTCCCAACCCCCATTAATCTCCCCTATTGATGTCCACTCTCCTCTCCATTAATTCCCAAAGCCATTGCTCACTCCCACACACTTACTTACCTCTAAGTAGCCGCCACTTTTTCCCTTCCTCCATGTATGGCTGATCCCGATTTGATTCATGGATTCGTCTTTGATGATCAAGCCTCATGGATGTGCTTCATTCTCCTTTCTTTGACATCAACTTTTGGAGTGACCATAACATCGAGGAATATGTAGATCGGATTCTCTTCTCCCTTGTAACCACCATCGACCAGCGTCGACCTCCCGTTCAGTGGCGAATCTCCCACCGTCCACCTGTCACCTCTTTCCCGAGTAACTCTTCCTTGAACAAAATTTTAAGTGCTTGCTTCTTCTTAGTGGCATCATTAATATTGTGTCAAGTTTTCTCCCGCTAAAATTCTCAAAGAATGTGAGTGAGGGAATTTCATTGTGATTGTTCTAGTTGTTAATTGTGGGAATTCTGTTAGTTGCAAATAGGCATTTAGTATATTTGTTGTTATTTATTATTCTCCTACTCTATTTGTAACCAAATGCTATTGCTTGATCACCAATAAAGAAAATCCTAATATCAGCTCTTGTGAAATGTTAATTTTATAATTGGTAAGCTTGTCAATCACTTATTAATCCTAAACAATTCCTGCATCTAATATATATTTCACATCATTTTTCTCTTAAGTTTGAGGGCTACTTTTCTATCATACAACAGGCCCAATGCATTCCTCCAATTCAACCATTCAACTTAAATTCTACTAATAATATCTCATCTATTTCACCATCACTCTGAACAATAGAGCCAAGATATCTAAAAAAAAAATTCTTCGTCCCATAAAAATAAGCCCTATGGTTTTCATTTATTGAATAAAAATACTTGGAACAATAACAAAAATTATCCTAATTAAGATTAGTCATAACAATTTAAATGTGATATACCAAAATAATCATAAAAATCTAAACAAATAGATCAACTGAATAAATAAAAAACAAACATTCATGTGTTAATGCACGTGTCTTGACCAAACAGTCACCTACGAAACTTAACTTACACGGCATATGATGAATATATGAACATTAATTAATTTTCATCAACAAGTGCTAAACATACCTTCCCCTGAGCCACCATTCACGACAGTAATTGAACGTGCTGAAGCAAGTTGACGAATCTCCATAGCCAATCTGTTGACCTAATAGATCATGATTTAAACACAAATTTAGCGTGTGATATAGCATGGCAGTAAAATAAAAATCCCATCAATGAAATTTTAAGTAATGAAAGAATAAGAAGTCAAATTTAACAAAATGTCATCCTCCATAATATGGCGTTAACTCCAAGAGTACAATTAACAATTAGAAACTATTTTTTACTTAGCACCACGATAATCCTAAAAATAATAAATAATAAATAGCAAATCAAAAAATTTTCCATAGGCTAAAAGATTAAAAAGCTCATCAGCATGAATGATTGACTAATTTCAATTTAGTTGACTCAAGAATTGGCATGCTTTCAAGCAGGAAATCTCCACCACAACTCATCGTCATTCAGCATTAGTCTTATCTGGTCAATTTTATGATCTTCATGCATTCACTCATGTTAGATTGAGGTCAAAACTAACAATCCACTAAATTTGGATTCATTTGATGGATCATGGCATAGGTTTTACAGTTGGTTGTCAAACTGATATCAATCCTTAATCTATCTCATGTGTACTCGCAAGAACTCAAGGTGATGCATCTTCTAGAGCACACTCTCCACAACTTCTAGCAATGTTATCTTTAATCTTCCCTTTCTTTCCATTTTGTTTTGGAAAAGTATTTCACTTAGTGTAAATACTAGAGCATATCTAAGACTATTTCATTATCTTACATATGCTACATTATTGTCTCTACAATATAATTATTTCTCTCAATATTTTTTTATTTTTCCATATGTAGCCATTTTGACATCCAAAACTTGACATTATCGGGAGTGATTTTTGCTGCACGAAACTTGGATTTATATATCATAACAAATATAAATATAGCTTAATAATCAATGAAATCTAATAATGGTAGACATTTTCTTATCATAATATCTTCTAGACTTGATGTTTGGTGGTAAAAACAAGTAGGTATATCTATGTTATGTAAACCTATCAATGTGAACATAAATGCTAGACTTAAACATATGGTACAATTCAATTTTGGATTATAATATTCAATCATTTGAGCATAACTTCTAGACTTAAACTTACAGGTACAACACATAGATATTGATATACATTATGAATTCAAGTGAATGATATATTCTTTCGTACCATATATCTCTATATTATGTAAACCTATCATGAGTAGGTATCACACTGATCATCTGGTAACATTAATTGACTGTTATCATTATTCACTTTTATCATCTCCTAAATTTATACAAAAATATATCATATTAGTATTAAGTGTTTAACCTTCAAAATTTTCATTCAATGATCTTAAAATTTCTCACTTATGTCCAAAGGGATCTCATTCATCAAAATTACATCCTTCGAAACTCTTATTCACTAAGAAAACATAGTTTCAATATCTTTTCTTAATATTTTCATGAACAATTGAAAAATATATCAACTTAATATTAATCCTAAAAATCTCCTTTACACTAAAAACCTCCTTTACACTAAAAACTTGGACTAAAACAAACTTTCCTATTTAATATATATATATATATATATATATATATATATATATATATATATATATATATATATATATATATATATATATACATTTATGTGTGTTTATCTATCTATATGTATCTCACAATATATGTGCATATATGTATATTAATACATATATAGCCAGTCAATTTCAAGTTGAATCAATTAAATTTCTAGTAAGCCATATTCGAGTTGAAAAAAAAAGGCAATTAAATTTTGAGTGATTGTCAAGTGAGTTTTAAGTTTCAAGCAGGCCTATCAACGCAACTTTTTTTTCATTTATATGATACGTCAAGGTTTTACCTGAGAACAATAATATTACAAGGCTATATTTTGTGAATAAATCTCAAATAACGATGATTGAAATTTTGGAATTCCTTATGAAGAGTATAATACCATGGTAGCAATTAATTTGCATGTTGATCATTGTATGGTGGCATTGATTAAATAGAATGGAATGTGTATTTATGATCTTATCACATATAGCATTTGTCATATGATTACTGATCTTTGAGTACGATTACACATGCATAGCATGTGCAGGCTTGTTGCTTGCGTGATGAGAATACTAGAGAGATGATAACTATGCAATGGTGAGCATAATTGCATGTTATGCATGTATAATATATGCATTGAGAATTTAGATGTTTAAATTTACAAGACGTTTGGGAAACTTTCTTATTGTTTTCTAAAGTAAATTTTTAGTACAATTTTTTTTTAACTTAAAATTTTTGTATTAAAAATAAAAAACAGTAAGAAAGCTATCCCAAACAAAAGCTTGATCTCCAAATGGGGTAATGGACCATGAGGGTATATGCTTTTATTTAATGGATGGAAGTGGGAAATGCATAAGGGGGATAGTGGTAGGAAACGCTTGTTTGAACCAAGAGTTTCCTTGGCTGAATTTAAATTTCAGCACTCTGTAAAAATAAGATTGAGAATAATTTGGAAGAATAACCAAAAATAAACTTTTTTAACTAATAATAGTGGAAGAAAAATAACGAGAATAATGGATCCTCAATTGAAGAGGAGGATTCGGTTCTCCCGATCTCTAGCTTCCAGCTAGAGCCCAAAACTCCCTAAGAACAAACTAAATTCAACAAAACTCTTCCTACCATAACCTTAGGAAAACATCCTACTTAAAGCATACAATGATAAAGGAAATATCTAAACAGCCCCTCCTTTGAATTTTCTCCTAAACCACGCCAATTCATCCCTAAAAGATGGTTGTTGGACCCACAGTTTGGAGGCGGAAGCTGTCCGCCTTCTATAACAGGTGAAACATGTTCGCCTTGAGGCCGATCCCTCCTGGACCGGTCTAACAATACCCTCCTCCCAAAGACCCACCTTGTAGATGTCACCCTCCACAAATCCCTCATCATCACAAATGGTGAGAACCTGAAGAGTTCGGTCCTTACATCTGTGCCCTAATGCATACTTATCACATCTAAAACAGAGCTCATTCGCCCTCTTCTCCTGCAATTCCATTTTTGTGAGCTTCTTGAATTTGTAGACAGGTCTTCCTCCTTAGTCTTCTCCTTTGGGATCTCCCGAAGAGTATCCAGTGTGGATACCAAAAAGGTGGTGGTCATCCTGTACGAACCTCCTAAGCTGCACAGTCCCTCTCTCTAAGCGCCTCTGATCCTCTACTAATTGAGCTAGCTCCATAGCCTCTCCCAAATCACGAGGCCTCATCACTTTAATTGTCGTTTGAATCTCTGGTTTGATCCCTTTCATAAAGTTCCCATCTAGTACAATCTCCAGAAGCCGGTCCAGTCGGCTGACAGGTGCTCAAATTGCTCATGGTATTCCAACACAGTCCCCTCCTACATTAGACTGAAGAACTACTCATAAAAGTCTCATTCCCTGCGGGTTCGGAAACGTTTCAACAAGCAGTCCTTAAACTCCCTCCAGGTCTGTATGGGTCGCCTCGTATCCTTCCACTAGTACCATGCTAAAGCTTTCCCGCCAAGCACATCTCAGCTGTCGTCAATCTTTCCTCCACCAACCTATTGATGATAAAGTATCTTTCCACCCTGTAGATCCTCTCCTTCAAAAATAGGCATCTTCAGCTTCCTCACCCTCAGATCTCCTCTGTCACCTAGCTTCCTCCGAAGTTTCTCATTCCCCAATAGGGGTGGTTCCCCCCAATTGTGCCAATCATCCTTTATTCGCTCGTACCCAAACTTTTCATCACAATCCCACCTTCTCCCTTCAAATTTAGCACCCCATCGATCATATTCAACCCCTCTCCTTTCAAATTTGGCACCCCTTCGATCATAATCAAGCCCTCACCTTTCAAATTCAGCCCCTCTCCTTTCAAATTCAACACCCCTCCGTTCATGTCCAACTCCCTCACGCCTCTCCACATACCCTCTACCCGACTCCTCCCTAAGAATAGAATCTAGGGGAGTCATTTCTTCTACTCACTCCAATATCTCCACCTCTTGATCTTCCCTTCGCCTTATTGGCTTAGGATTTTTCCCACTTAGCTTTCGGCGGTTTCCCTCACCTCTGACAACAATGTTTTGGTTTGGCCCTCGAGCAATTTCTTCAACATCTCCTCCATGATAAAAAAATTTCCATCGATCTTCTCGTGGACGACTGCAATTTGACTTCTGCAATATGAAATTTGGGTTTAGAGATATGAAATTTCATATTTCATTTGTCCAATCTCCTTCTCTAACGTTTCTTCCTGCCATAGGTACCCCGATCTAGGCTCGAAATAACAAAAACAACAAAAAAAAACAACGGATTTGGTGATCAAACAGACAAATCAGCAACACGAAGGGGAAAACACAATAGAAATTAGTAAGGAGTCCTATATTTCTGCCCAGGACAATGTTTTGATACCAATTTAATAGGAAACGCTTGTAGTTACTAAGAGTTTTCTTGGCTGAATTTGAATTTCAGCACTCTACAAAAATATGATTGAGAATAATTTGGAAGAATAACCATAAATAAACTATTTAATTATTAATAGTAGAAGAAAAATAGCAAGATACAATGGATCCTCAATTGGAGAGAAGGATCCAACTCTCCCAATCTCTAGTTGCTAGCTAGAGCCCAAAACACCCAAAACAAACTAAATTCAGCAAAACTCTTCATACTTTAACCCTAGGAAAACATCCTACTTAAAGCATACAATAATAAAGGAAATATCTAAACAGTCCCTCATTTGAATTTTCCTTCCTAAACCACCCTAATTCCTCCCTAAAAGATGGCTTCTGGACCCACAGTTTGGAGGCGGAAACTATCGGCCTTCAGCCTTCTATAATATGTGAAACATGTATGCCTTGAGGTCGGTCCCTCCTAGACCAGTCTAACAGATAGCTCCATTTATATATTGGGAACTCATAATTCAGGATGATTCCAAGTTTTCTGTCATACTTCCCTATTTGTGCCTAGAGTTGATGCGTATAATAGTTATTGAATTACAACGATGTTAGAATTAAGAACAGAGAGAACGCATGAGTCCATTTACCCATATTGGGGAAAGTAGTTACTTGGGTTTGTTAGAGAATTGATTGATTGAGCCCCTAACTTGGTGATTGATTATAATAGTTGAAGTAACCATATAATTATGGCACTAATTTGTATGAAATACTTAATCTTCATAGTTTGATGAGTCATTTATAAGTGCATGAAGTAATTATGGTAACTCATTAATATCTATGTTATTTAAACGTTACTAGTTGGATGAAGCATGATTCCTACTAAGTCATAGTTTAGCTTATCTATTTCTTCTTTCCAGATGATGATCATATAGTTGTTCAGTTCAATTTCTTTCAAAAAACTTATACTAAAGTTGCACAATAAAAGTTAGAAAGAAAATTTTAATGATTAGTTTTAATTTTCTATGATTTTTACTATAATTTATTTATGTTTAATATGATATTGCATAGGTATCGGCAAATGACAACAAATATTTTGCATTCATAAAACTTCTTCAAAGCCCTGATGTAACCACATTTTTCCTTTATCAATCTATAACATGACACATGATTCTACTCATTTAGCTCTTTACCTTCTTAAACCTATCATTTTCAAATATCTCAAAATAGGATCCACATTCTTACCTTGATGTCTTCATTTTAAACTAAGATCACATTCTTTTCAATCCAACTTCATCAAAGTTGGTAGGTTTCCTTTCTCCTCTCTTGTACCTAGCCTACTAAATGAATTATCTAAAGTTGTTTGCTTTGCTCACTAAACTCTTTGAAAATCTTTTGTTTCTTAATCATCGCATGACTTGATAATATTTATTTGGCGCCACTCTTTAAATTCATATTTCTTTTTCTTAATATATTTTGAGCCATCTCACTTCACAAATTTTCATTTCAAATTTATATTTATTTCTATACTTTGTTAGGACTTTGATAGGAAACAATTGTAGAAAATCAGAAATTCCCTTGCTTAAATTTAATTTCAGCAATTGGTAAAAGTAGAAATTGCAAAGACTTTGGAGGAAAAACCAGAATTAAACTTTTTGATTGATAGCAAATGAAGAAAAACAACAATATACAATGGATCTTCTATTGGAAAGGAGGATCCATCTCTTCCAAATCTCTAAACGTCGCTAAAGCCCGCTCAAGAATACAAGAATTCTAATTTCAGCAAAAAAATAGAGATAAAAAATTAGCCCTAGCCTCCCAACATACTTAAACATACAATTAATTGAATAAACTACCCAAACAGGCCTAATTTGAATTTCCCTCCTAATACCTTTTTAATTCCCCGTTAAAACTTATGATTTAATGCTGGACCCCACCCCCCAAAGGGGGTGGCATGATTGGAGGCAGAACCCATCCGCCTACTGTAAACAAATGCATATCCAGGTTGGACCGGTCCATCAAACTTTCATCACAATTTCTTAATAAAACTATTGATTTTAATAAACAAAATAAATAGTTCGTATTTAAAATTTCAATTGCCCTCTGTTAATGACTTGTGCCAAAATATTACGAACCCTTTACTTTCTTTTTTCTTTTAATTTCTTGCAAACATGTGATATCCCTTATTATTCTAATAATTGTGCTCGCTACATATTTAGTATTTACATTCAAGTTACCTAAACTTCATGTGGTAAAATAAGTCTTCTTTTTAAACTTAGCCAATTATTGCCCACTTTTCACCATAGTTGGGTTATTCTGTGGCATGTCACTCGAAGGTGAATACCCCTAACATGAAAAAAAAATCAGCATGTTGATAAAATGATGCTGTGATTAACTATAAAGTATTCCAATCAACTGTTCACACAAATGAAACATTGTAAATCAACCATCTTTATTCATTGCCTTAAAAGAAAGTATAAGTTTGATATTTGAATAAAGCACATGCACAAAAAAAAAAAATCATCACAAATAAGAGGAGGAAAATGCTCCATCAACAAAAAGGTACAAGCAGCCATTGCAAAAATGTCATGCTAAGAAACAAAAAGAAAACATAAATAAATAACCTGTGCAACAACAGACTCAGCAGAATCAGCACCAGACTCCTCTGTCGACTTCAATAAATTCTGCAAACAAAAGGTACCGCACCAACAATTTAATCCAAGATTCTTCCAGATATCATGGATAGATCCAACCATTCAAGCTAATCATACAAACTAGCAGCTTTCTCCGCGACAACTACTTCAACATATCCAATAATACTATCCAATCAAATAAGCCGAACCAACAGGATGAAACAGCAGAAATAAAATCTCACCTGTAGATCGGTTAGTAGATCAGACAGCTTCCCATTACGCACCAATATTGATCCCGTGAACCCTAAACAACAAACAAAGCAACGCCATCAGAGTCCAACACCGACAGATAGCAAACAAGAAAGAAGAAGAATTACCAGCCCCTATCAAGATCGCTGCTTTGGAAAGTCCAACCCCTGCATGCATCGCCATCGAACCGTGCGGAATCAAAACTGAAGCTTTTCTTCTCGCGGTTCTTCTAGGCTTCAAAACCGAAGAAATTTGATCGCAGGGGAGAGTTATTCGGCCGGAACACGGAGGGGAACGTACTATTTGGAGAACAAAATTGTCTCTCCGCGAGACCCAGGCATGAGAACGGAGAAAGAAGAGCTTCGGCGGGGCTTTCCAACGTGACGCGGTGGCCTACCCTCGAAGCCGGAATCAATCTTCGCCAAAAGTATTCTCTGGTGGGAGAAAGGACACGATTTGCGGAGAAATTGAACTGCGAACATCCCAACTTAGGTTCAGCGG
Organism: Dendrobium huoshanense; assembly: GCA_016618105.1. Classification (NCBI taxonomy): domain Eukaryota; kingdom Viridiplantae; phylum Streptophyta; class Magnoliopsida; order Asparagales; family Orchidaceae; genus Dendrobium; species Dendrobium huoshanense. Next base: position 2,246,766 of record CM028351.1, on the reverse strand, counting down.
GGAACCAAAAGCGGGCAGCTTTACCGAAATTAAGTTGAACATTTTGATAATTTATGAAGAAATTTGGTCTTACTATCTTAATCAAAATATAAGTCAAGAAGTAATTTAAACTAATTTGAATTTGATGATCATGTATTGAAATTTTGTACCAGGATCAGTGTAATTATATGAATATTTTGTCTATAAAACTTTTTGGAAGATAAATGAGAATGTTTTGAGTTATTTCATGTAGGACTTGAAACAAATCAAGTCACGTTGATTAGGTGCTTGTTCATGTTTGAGTCAGGAGCGGAATCAGCCTTAATTTTCAGGGGGGGGGGGGGGGGGGGGGGGGGGGGCAAACTTATAAGTAAAAGTATAGAGATTATATATATATAGACTTATGATTTTTTGTACTTGATACATAACATGTTAAAAATATCATCAACATCTTATATAATGACAATTATTCTTAAACAAAAATTAAATTGATGTATGGATGATTTGTTTGCAAAAAAAAAAAAAAAAAATCTAAATGATTTAATTGATTAATCATTCAAATTCTACAAAATATATATTGATGTTGCCTTAAATTTGGCTCGACCCCTATTTGTTCATATCCTTGATCGTTGTATGCTTCTCAGATATGTCGAGGCTCCAAGGGGGCAACACCCCCTGATGTAGTTCGACTTGCCCTGTCAGGTCACGGAGTCAAGGGGCAACGCCCTTGCGAGGGTTTCTGAGGGCGGCACCCCCGAAACAAATTTTAGTTGTAAGGATATTTTTGAATTATCTTTATATTTGGTTCATCGTTCTCTAACAATAATACCTCTACACAATGTGTTTAATTATGTTGGGGCAATCGCCTAAAGATCATAATATTTTAAAAATTTTAGGGGGGTAATTGCTTAAAAATCCTTGTAATAGCACATCTACATAATGTGAATAATTATACTAGGGAGGGTATGATTAGTTTGTGTTAAGGGGGGCATCATTCAAACTCGATTTGAGCTTGTATATTTGTGCTAATGATTAGTTTGTTTAAATTAATAGATGCTCATATTTGATTTGTGTTTGGTTTATATTCGTTTCATTTTGTGTTTACCTAGTTTTAAACAAACAAGTATTATCGAGCCTACAAACAAATAAATACATCGAGCATGTTCGCAAACATGTCTAGCAAAATATTTCAAACTACTAAATGAGACAATTTACAAACATTTTCAATGAGTGTTTCCAAGCTAACAAATGGGCATGTTCGTGAACATATATAGCGAGAGTTTCAAACTATCAAATAAGTACGTTCACGAACAAATTTAACGAGTATTTTCGAGTTATCAAACAAGCCTGCAAAATATTACTAAATAATATTATAAAATGAAAATAATTGTAACTAAATGATACATAATATCAATTAGATATTTATAAATTATTTAACTAATATATTAATTAATTCTAAATTTTATTAATCAATAATTATCATATCATGAAATTATAATAAATGTAAATGGTTTTTTTCATCATTTTATAATCAAAATTTTAATGATCTTTTCACAAGCTTTGTATCAAACAAGAATCAAGTTTTTATCAAGCTTCTTATCGAACTTCATGTCAAGCTTGTTCTCGAACTTTAAACGATGTTGTTCACAAACATAAATGAGTTGAACATAAACGATGTTGTTCACAAACATAAATGGGAAAAAAAATGGGTTGGACACCTAGTTATTCAAACCTGTTTATTCAAGCATCAAATATTAAAAAAAAAAAATAAGTTCAAGCTTCTTTGCTTAACTAACAATCGCAAATGAGCTTTAATCAAGCCAAGCCACAAGTAGCTCGTCTAACGCTTGGCTCATTTGCAGCCCTATTTTTTGTGATATTAGATTGATGTATATTGGTTGAGGCTCTATGCTTTGCTATTAAATGAAAAGAAAAAGAAATATCTTCCAAATAGTTTTTGAAAATCTGAACTGATGCAATCTGCTACAATGTGACATGTTCGGTATGCGAGTTATGTTGAGTTGGGTTGGGACAAGGACAGACCTGAGATTTGGGAGGATGGTATAACAACTGAATGTTGGATTTTGTCAAAGTTTTAGGCTTCGTTTGGGACGGCTTATTTACTTCTTTTTAAAGCGGCTTTTTTATATAAAAATTTTAATTTTTGCATTAGAAAGCCGCTATAAGAAGCAATAAAAAAGCCGTTTCAAATGAAGCCTTAATCTTTAAAAAAAAAAAATAATTATGAAACCCATACAATTGCAGCTAATTAAGAACTCTAAGCAGCTAATTAAGAAAATAATTTTCTCCATTAACAAGAGCAATTCAGAAAAAATTGCTATGAAAGTTAAATATTATTAATAACTTTCCTAACTTATTCACTGATACATTTCCATTTCATAATCAAAATTTCATTTTGTTTTCATATATTTAGTGATTCAGTATTTTTTCAAGTGTCTTTTTAATTACATTCAGTTGATTTATCACATCTACTACTTCCATGCGCTGCTTTGGATCATCCAAAGAACATAAAAGACCTATTTTTATAACTGAATCTAAGCATTTGAGTTTCTCAAGTATAACAAACCTGCTGCCATGAACTCTGTTTTGAGCTTCTGATATAAGGTATGAATCAATGATCTCCACAAGATTATCAATATCTGAACTCTCTGCATAATCCCTTAGACTTAGATCATGCTTAAATATTTCATCTGTTGGCCTTCTTCCTGTGAACAGCTCAAGCAACATTAATCCATAGCTGTATACATCTCCTTGAGGAGAAGATTTACTTCCCATTCCATATTCTGCAAGATTTTATCCTAGAATACGTTAGATGTTGCATAATTTTGAATTCTTTGAATAAATATACATGTATTATATCAAATAATAAATATATTTATATTTATGGAATTCATTATCATGTTAGCATAAAAGGATTGATATGGCTGTCCTCCTGTACAGAGGAGGAACTGTGTAGTAATGGGGGGGGGGGGGGGAATTAAAACTCTTAGTATAATATGAGTTATTTGTAATTTGCCTTCTGAATTTTATTTTTTGGCCCAGCCAGCCTTTTATTCATGCAATTTGCCCATACAAAAATCAGAAAGCCACTTGGCCACCAGCTATTTTCATCTAATTATGTTGAACTTTTCTAACACTAATAAAAAAGTTTGTGAAAAACGATTAAGTGTAAAATAAATAATTTTTGCACCCTTATATATATTCTTATTTTTTTTATAAATTTGTCACTTGACCCCCTGAGAACTAAGGCTGGTTCCGCCCCTGCTACTGTAGTGGGATAAAAGTTTGATGTTGTTGTTGTTGTTAGCATAAACAAAATAATAAAAGTAAACTGTTAATAGATTTCTCATAAATTTTTAATATGACAAATCTAAGAATATTAGTCATAACCTATCTTTAGTAAGTTGTGATAATTTTTTTTTTTTTTTGAAATAGTCCTTTCATATTAAATCAAATTAAGCTAGCTACTAAATTATCAAACTTGAGCTACTCAGAGTATTGGAAAACTCACCTGGAGGAACATATCCAATGGTCCCTTTTATCCCAATAGATGCAGCTTTATTCTCATCTATGTCAAGAAGGATCTTAGCTAACCCAAAATCACCCAAATGAGCACACATTTCCTCGTCTAGAAGGACATTGCTCGGCTTTAAATCACAATGCACAATTGGTGCATGCCCAAGATTACGCAGATAATCAAGTGCATAAGCCACATCAATTGATATGTTCAATCTTTTGAGGAAGCTTAACATATTTGTTTCAACAATTGATCTCCCTTGATGAAGCCACTGGTCCAAGCTTCCATTAGGCATGTACTGAAATACTAATGCTATGAAACTATTTCCACTAAAATCTATAGATGAGCATACTGTCAATATCTTCACAAGATTTCGATGCCGAATTTCTCTCAATGCTTTACATTCTGCCATGAAACTCTTTAATGCACCTTCCTGCTCTAGATTCAATACCTTCACAGCAATAATGGTTTCACCAGGTTCTATAATTCCTTTGTAAACAGAGCCAAAGCTCCCAACTCCAATCAGATTAGAAGATGAGAACTGGTCTGTTTCTTTTAGAAGTTCAGCATATGAAGTTCTTCTGAATTGATCTTCCACTGGATTGAAAGAGAGCTTCTTCTGCATGCATTTGGCACGACATAAAATGATGAAAATAAATATACCAAATGATAAACATAAGAGAATACCGATGACTGGAATGACTATCTTGAGTGCAAACTTTAGATGTCTTTTTCCATTTGAACTGCTAGAATGCTCATGATCACATAATGGCAAATGAAGGTTATTATCACCTCCGCAGAGCTGCTTGTTCCCATACAGTGACACTGCAGTAGAGTTCTTGAAGACACCATTTGCTGGTACTTCACCTTTAAATTCATTGAATGATAGATTCAGAAGCTGAAGCACCATGAAATTCTCCAGAAACTTTGGAATATTCTTATTAAGATTGTTCCTTGAAAGATCCAATTCGCACAGGCCTTTCAAGAAGCTCAAAGACTGAGGAATGGCGCCTTGGAATGAATTGCCTTGCAGAAACAAATATTCTATGCTCGTGCAATTTCCAAGACTACTTGGTATTTCACATGACAGCTTATTGTTGGCAGTTACAAACCAATTCAGACTTTTCAGTGTGCCAATTTCTGCCGGCAAACTCCCTGTAAGCAAATTATTTGACAAGTCAAGGTGCACTGAAAGAGACTGAAGACTCAGCACTTCTTTCGGGATTTCACCACTGAATCTGTTCCAAGATAGATCCAGCTCCTGCAAGTTCTCAAGCTTTCCAAAACTTGCAGGTATGCTTCCACCAAACATGTTGTTCTGCAAGTAAAGCTGACTTAACTCAAAAAGGTTGCTCAGGGAGTCAGGAATTTGGCCATTAAATTTGTTTCCTTGCAAAGTCAGCCTATACAGGCTCTTAAGCCTACCAATGGAGGGTGGCAAAGAACCTGTCAAGAGATTGTTTTCAGCTTCAAAAATTGTAAGATTGATAAGGTTGCCGATTTCAGCAGGAAGATTCCCTGCAATCTGATTTTGAGCAATCGAGAGCACAGTAATCCCAGAAGAAAGATTTGCTAAAGAAGTTGGAAGAACACCTCCTAGTTTGTTATCAAGCAGTTCAAGTGTCTCTAAATAGCTACAGTTGGTCAATGACTCCATGAAATTCCAGTCACTGACCTCATTAGCTTCTAGCTGATTTGAAGAAATCTCCACCCACCATAAATATTGTGAATTTCCAAGCTTCGAGGGTATGATTCCATTGAATCCATTTCCTGAGAGGTCAATTTTAATAAGATAAGATGCATTGGATACTGAGGCTGGAATTGGACCATGAAAGTTATTGCTGCTCAGCAGGAAATGCTCTATATTTGGCAATGTGACAAACATTGATGAAGGCAGAGTTCCTTCCAAGTTGTTTAATCCTAAGTGAACATTAGAGAGCGATGAGAGGTTGAAGAAAGAGGGAGGAAGCTCCCCAGTGAACTTGTTTCGTTCCATTAGCAGAGTATGGAGATTAGCCAATCTGCCTATGCTCTCAGGAATGGAGCCTACCAACATATTATCTCTGAAGTCAATAAGCTTCAGAGACGATATAAATTAGCACTTTTTTTTAGCTTAGTTCATTGAATATAAGATGTAATGTTCTTGTTTGACTCGTGACTTAGGTAGTTGAACATAAAGCCAAATGCAAAGAAAGAAGCCAAAGTAAAGTTAATAGTATTCGAAGATTATTGCGTGCTATAAAATTTGAGTTGATAGAAATTATAATTCACGTCTTAGCGATGCACAAAAATTCAGCAAGAACAAATTAAAACGATAGGACCAGAGAATTTTAAAGTGGAAAATCCATAAAAGAAAAAAATTATATCAGGCCTGACCGAGTTGCAGAATTCACTATGTAACAAATGATACAAAAATATTCATTTCTTCATTATTGAAGAAGAGGAAAGTACCAAAATCAAATGTTTATACCCAATAATAGAATCAAATATTGACAGTATACTAGAGATGTTGGTGATTTATGATGTCGATCATCGGTGATGATGATGGTTATAACAACGATGGTTGGAAAATATATGAGAGCTCTTTAGTTTTTCTCCTCTTCTCCTTTTTCTTCTTTCTCCTTCTCTTATGTGGGCATATTTATAGTTTTTTGTGAGTGACATTCCTCTTAAATATGGAGAAGATTAAGGGCAATTTGGGAGTGTTTCAATGGATGGTCGATATCAACTCCCTCGATCATATATAGATCATTTCTCAAGCATTTAAGTGTCTTAATGATGTAGTAATTTGATGATCTAGAGCTCATTGGATTTATCTTGTCAAGACGCTCGGTTCGACTATAAGCACGCTTTCAGATATCCTTTGGTTATCCAATTAATGCTCTGAAGCTTTCAAGTAGGCTTTGATACTATCATTTGTGTGAAAACCCCTTTTTTTTTAAAGAAAATTTTTAACCTTGAATGGTCATATTTTTTTTAAGAATCATTATAAGTCCAAATCACAAATCATCTTCGTTGCAGCATTGATATTATTGTGTTTTAGCTTCACTAATTTTTTCATAATTTTTTGCACTAATAAAATTGATATATATCGGTACAAGTGGAGTTTTTTTGGACCAACAGGTGTTCGTTTTGCAAATTATTTTCATCAGAATTTTCTAAATAAATTGAGCTATTTTTTGGATATTTTTCTATAATTTATTAAATCCCTAAAATAATTTCTATGAATTTTTAGCTAAAAATTAAAATAATTACCAAAATCTCTTTTAATATTTTATCATAAAATATTATATCCATTTAAAAGCCTTTTTAAAAATAGCCATTTACCTTTTTTATTTTGTTTAAAAGAGGGGCAACAGAGAGTATCTTAGGGAATAAGAAAGAAAAAGAGAGGAGAGAGAAGAAGAAAATTAATTTGTAGGCGACTTCAAGCCATTTTCTTTCGTTTGTCACATTGTAACACCTATCTCAATTTTCAAAAATACAAAATTTTTATATAATTTTTCTATCAAATTTTTGTTTTCTTTAACGAAAAATGAGGATAACTTTGCACTGATAAAACTTTCACCAAATACTTTTTATATGTTATGGATATTACAATTATGCAAATTTTAAAAATTTTTGAAAATTTTATAAAATGAGTTTTGAAATTTGTAGGATTTTTGTTGAAAAATAATATTGTAGTACAATCAAAATCTTAAAACATTATTTTACACAATCGTTAGAGAAAATTGTGCAATTATGACACATGCTCAATTACATTTTAATTGCTATAATATGATGAAAAATGTGCATATGTGATTAAATTGTATATGTTGGGAGAGATAAATGACCATAATCCTTTGAGATTCATTTAGAACAGATTGTGTGGCCTACTGAGTTGTTGTAATTCATTGTGGTTTTGCTTCTAATGTTCAAGATCTATGAAGGAAAAATAGATAGTTGATTAGCAGTTCATGATCATATATAAGTTTATAAGTATTTCTATATTTTAATTTTTATGCAGTCATGATTAATATATTATTCAGTTATATAGCATCTGTATGTAACCACGTACTGTACTATAGATATACTTTGAAGAAAAGAAAGAAATCTTGTGAATGAGTTTATTTTAAGTATTTTTAGTATTTTAATAGCTTTGTTGTTAGTAGTTTATTTAAAATGAATATTATAAAAGAATCTCAAACATTTCAAAATTATATCTTGGGATTTGTTTGTTATTGCTCAACACGATAGGACCTATCTTGCTCAAGTTGGGTTGAGAGAATTTGGTTATCCAAATAATGCTCTAAAGGTTTCAAGTATGCTTTCATCATTTGATTTGGGTTCATTCGAGCTCGGATTGGAGTGAACTTGGTGTCAGTGGGTTCGTCTCTTATTTGCATTGAGATTCGCACCCAATCAAGATATTTTTTAATGATTTAGCAAAGATATATACTGATGATAATCCAATTCGTTGGCATAAAACATGTGGTTTATATATTAAATTTTAGCTAAAACAAAAAATTACAAAGGTATTATTGTAAAACCCCGAGGATCAAACTTGGAAAGAATGTCAATCAATTATTACAACAATTTACCAGAGTTATCTAATACCATCATTAAGCAATCTATCAAACATCTATAAAAATTTAAACATCAATATATCAGTCGATTCATATCTCAAAACATCATGTACAATACTCAGGAACTACATTATCAATACAAGAAAGGAAACTATCCTGTCCTGAGTACAAAAGAATCATCAAAAGAACTAAAACCTGTCGATCTGAATCAAATCCTATCTCCTGCTCCCGAGCCCTGACCTGAAAATATCAACCACATATAATGAGCTTTACAAAGCCCAGCAGGTCACCTAATACCTATAACTGAAATCAAAGCACGGCGTTGCTATCAATATGCATGTCAATCTATCAATCCGAATCAGTCAATGGTCAATGAGTCTATGCAGCGGAAATCAAATCAGTAGTCGATGCAATCCGGAAATCAATAGTCAATAAAACCAGTCAATGCAGCGGCAGGCAAATCAATCAATTCAATTCAATCAATCAATATCCGTCAATCAAATCGATACGATCAAATCAATGAAATCAGTCGAGAAAAGCAATACGGAACAATGAATCTATACGACAGTCAATACGGTGTAGAACAGTAGCAATGGCGAATCAATAAAATCCATAGGTAGCAATATCAATGAATCTATACAATGGCCATATCCATGCTATCAATGCAGTATCTATCAATATCCATATCAATGCTCAGTAATCAATCGATGCAATCAGTGAAATCGTACGATACAGTAAATCCGATCAATTCAAAAGCAGAAATCGATAAAGCAATAAATCTGTAAGTCAATACAGTAAACATGCAATCAATACGATAATACTGAACAATGTATAATCAATGGTCATGTTGCTGTTGTAGAATTAATATTGCTGTTGTAGATATCAATACATTGGTTCTATGAAAAGAGTCGTCACTCTATTTCCCGTCGGCTTATAATCTCCTTATGACTCCCATCGTTATATCCATGATCCATGATCTATGATTTAAAGAAAAGCCCGTCGGCCCACCATCCTGTACATGTATCATCTCCAACCAATGTTCAACCAGGTTATACATGTTCCAGTATCAATAATCAATCAATAATCAATATTAGAGCAATCATATCAATAATCATATCTATATCGATTCAATCTATCAGTTTCAGCCAAATCAGAAATTATACGAAAATCGGGCAGAGTAACGGTAGTCGGTCAAATTTACACAAAAAATCCTGCAAAAAGATACAATTTTCAAATTCTTCCAAATTACAGTAGAATATCTATAACATCAATACAAGACTATTATCCTATAGAAACCAAATCAAATCACGTCCCGATTATTTTCTATTCGATTAAAATCACGTAGAATCAATTCCGACCGGCAAAATCTTCGTAGAATACAGTCAAATCGTGTACAATAGTCATATCTATAACATACTAAAAGTTGTGCGGTGAAAGTTGTGTCGAATCAAAATCATGTCGAAAAGTCGACTACGAAAACACAAAACAGATCCCAACTCGGTCAAAACACAACATCTTTGAAAACAGAAACAGGGTTCGGAGTCCTTACCACGAGATCTTCTCTTTTCCCAACAGCGACGTCGGACGAAAAGCGCTCCGCGGTCTCCGAAAACCAGCTTTTCTCTTTTTCCCTTTCTCTTTCTCTCTCCTCAAAATATCTGAAATTAAAAATCTGATTTTCTCTCTCTTCAAAACGAGCTCATTTCCTTATATCTTACTCAGATCGGCCTGGCCGATCGCCAGATCGTCCCGGGACGATCAGACCAAATCCTGATCGTCCTGGACAGTTCCCAGGGCTATTGTCTGGCCGATCATTTCTACAGTACAGATCGGCCTGGACGATCTCAACATCATCCCGGACGATCTGTACAGAAATCCTTCCAGAAAACACTCCAGAAATCAGCTGTTTTCAATGCACTGATCGGCCTGGACGATCTCAACATCGTCCTGGCCGATTCTGGGAGGAAAATCCAAGTTAGAGAGGAACAGTAAGGGAACGAGATATTACAATTATCACCCAAATAAATGACACATCGCAAAGCAGCCTTAAAAAGGAAAAATAATCCAAAATTAGAGAATTAGAGAATTTTATAGGCAAAAACAATAACCAAAAAATAGTCAAGAAGGCCATGAGCATGTCAAACTCAAAAAATGGCAGGGGCTCCTACAAAATCAAGAGAAAAGTTCACAGTGCGATAAAGGCTTGATGTTATTGCTCTTATGGTTTAATAATTCTTATTTTTCTCGCATACAAAATTTCTTGTCATATAATAATAAACGCTTTAAACTAGAATGTTAATAGTATATAATCTCACTTTTAACCCATAAAAAAAAACCATTGGAACTCATAAACTTATACCTGCAAATTAGACATCAAGCCGATCTCCCTAGGGATTTCCCTTGTAAAAAAATTATTCCTCAAATTAACAAACTGCAGTTCCGAACAACGAACAATACTCGCCGGAATCTCGCTAGCCAGATAATTCCACATAAGGTTTAGACTCACGAGATTGGAAAGTCGGTCAATCTCGGCCGGAATAGCGCCAATGAGATTGTTATCGGTAAGCTCAAGCGATTCGAGGAAGGTAAGATTGCAAATGCTTGGAGAAATGGGGCCATCAAGCTGAAGCGACGTAAGTTCGAGTGTTGTGACTCGGCCGATTATGCTGCAATATACTCCTTCCCATTGACAGAAATGGAGGGAGGAGTTCCATGAGGAGAGAGAGTTGGTGGGGTCGGTGAGAAGGGATTTGAAGTGAAGGAGAGCGAGTTTGTCGGTGGCAGCGGTGGTTTGAGGAGAATGGGAGGGTGATGAGTTGCAGAGAAAGAAGAAGAAGAAGATGATGATGATGATAATGGAGGGAGTGATGAGATTCATTGGGAAGAAGATGAGCTCAACAACAACAATTGAGACTTTTTTACTTCAGTTTGCGGTTTATATATACTGAAGGGGAAGAAGAAACATGCTGGCTTCAATTATTAGCTAATTATCAGAACATGAATAAGAAATTCAATTATTAGCTAATTATTATACTTAAGGTATTTTTAAAAAAATTAATAATAATTTCACGCATGCATATTAAATTTCCATCATCACGTTTTTTATTAATGTATAAAAGATGACAGCCAGCTTGTAATATGAGATCCAAATGGTTGATTTTCATGTTAATTCATATAGTTTATTTTCATTGACTGGTTTCAAGTGAAGGCATCTTTTCATTAATGCAAATTGTCCTAATTTAGAAATGTGGGATCCAAATGGCGGAAAATAAGAATTTTCTATTCAGATGGATACGACATTCACAGGCGGGTATGAGAACTGGGCGGGAAAAATAAAAAATCAGACCGATGAGAAATCGAGCGGCTCCAGCTCGCACTCATTTATAGTGGGATGAGTTCGAGTTCGAGCTCACTTTCGGGATGAGAAACTAAAATGACATGTTATTGACTTTGACGAACAAATTTTTTAATTTTTAGTATTGACCTTGACAAACAATTTATGACAAACAATTTAAATCAAGATTTAATCAAATAAACAATAATTTAATTTTTAGCATATTAAATTTTGGTTTAAATTTTTTTTGTTGGTGGCCATTTAATTTAAACAATTATTATTATTATTATTTGGATGAATGCAATTTAGAATGTATATGTAATTAATTTATTTATTTGTATCATTGTTGCGTCCTGGAGTATTCGCAACGGTAGATAAATATAAAGTTTAACGTCTTAACTTTGTACGAATATCCCGCACACACACAGATAAAAAGAGAGGGTGAGTCATTCACTAGAGACACCAAGTTTTTTATGTGGAAAACCCTTGAAAATGGGAAAAAATCACGAGGCATAGCCCAGTTTGAATGAATCCACTAGTATTGTAGTTGATTACAAATAAGGCCTTTCCTTGGGGGAAGGCCTTGACTTGATGTACATCATATGGAGTACATTACATGGTAGGAATACAAAGAATCACTATTGACGTGTTCGTTTGGTCAAAAGGACCAAAGTCTGATGATGGAGGTCAGAAGAACCATAGTCGGTGGGCGCGGAGGTCATAAAGACCATTGTCTGATGACGGAGGTCGGAAGGACTATAGTCGGTGGGCGACGTAAGTCAGGAGGACCATAGTTGGCGGGCAACGAAGGTCGGAAGGACTGTAGTCAGCGAACGACGTAAGTTAGGAGGACCGTAGTCGACAGGCGATGGAGGTCGGAAGGACTATAATTAGTGGGCGACATAAGTCTGGAGGAATGTAGTTGGCGGGCGAAGGAGGTCAGAAATACTGTAGTCGGTGGGTGACGTAAGTCAGGAGAATCCTAGTCGGCGGGCGACAGAGGTCGGAAGGACTGTAGTAGGTGGGCGACGTAAGTCAGAAGGGCCGTAGTCGGCGGGCGACGAAGGTCGGAATGACTATTGTCTGACGACGAAGGTCATAAAGATGGCGTCAGGTAGAAATTCAGCAATGGACATAAATCTAGCATCTAATAGATGTTCGGCGAAAGTCCGACAACATACATAAGTCCAGCGTCAGGTAGAAACTTGGAGAAGAGCGGAGGTCCGACGTCGGATAAAAGTCCGATATCAATTGGTAGCCAAGGAGAACTCCAGCATCACTTGGAGTTCAAGTGAAACTCCGACGTCACTTGGAGGTCGGGCGAAATTCTGGCGTCACTTGGAGGTCGGGCGGAATCTCGGCGTTACTTGGAGGTCGGGTGGAATTCCGGCGTCACTTAGAGTTCGGACAAAATTCCCGCCTCACTTGGAGGTAGGGACGAATTCCAGCGTCACTTGGAGTTTAGGCAGAATCCCGGCGTCACTTAGAGTTTGGGCGAATCCCGGCATCACTTGGAGGTCGGGCGGAATTCCGACGTCGCTTGGAGTTCGGGCGGAACTCCGGCGGCGGTCCTATTCTTCTCTTTTCCTCTTCTTCCTTCTTGCTCCAGCCCCCTCTCAAGAGAAATGAGGGGTCTATTTATAAATTTCTGGAGTGGCATTGCCCATAAATAGGTGAGAGATCAGGGACAAATGTGGAGTGATTCGGATGGACGACTGATATTGAATCCTTTGATTGTGGACCGTTTATCAGACATTTGAAAGTCTCAATGATGTCGAAATTCAACAATCTTATGCTCGTTGGATTTGTCTCATCGAGCCACTTGATTTAATTATAAGCCCGTCAAGTTTGGAAACCGTTTGGTAATTCAAATTGCGGTTTGAACCTTCCAACAACGCTTCGGGTCCTTGATTTGGACTCATTTGGGCTCGGATTGAGTCGAATTTGGTTTCGTTGGTTTCGTATTTCCGAGACGCTCAGTTTTACTATAAGTTTGAAAAACGGAGTTCAGGTTATCCCGGATTTAATTTTTGAAGTTTCCGGCTTGATTTTTTCCTCGAGATTCGTGCCCGATCAAGATAAACTTTTGATCGGAGTGAAATATTACATGCTTATCCAAGCTGCACTAGCGATTTCAATCCATATCCACTTCACAAACCTTGAATATGATGAGAATACATAATATTTTCCTTTTTTTTTTACAAAAAAAGCACCAATTTCTACGTTTTCATGGAGTGAATGATTATATACATCATTAACATACATAAGTGGGATGTATTTTCTTGTCACATCACTAAAAATACATTCTGACCCATTACAAAATGGATGGTGCAAATAGACAAAGGCTTCGTTTGGGACGGCTTTTTTATTGTTTTATAAAACGGAGTTTTAGTACAAATTTTTTTATTTTTGTATTAAAACTCCGTTTTAGAAAACAGTAAAAAAACCGTCCCAAACGAAGCCTAAAATTGCTAGGATAAGCTGATATCAATGAAGTCATGAGAGCAAGTACACATTCTAAGTAACCTATTACAGAGCAAAGCATTGAAAGCTCACAGCTTACCCACTGCAGCTTAGCTCGGTTGGGAAACCCCCATCTCGAGTTCGATTCCTTGAGCGGCTGCCGCCCTTAAGTTGGGCCCCTAAGCACCAACTGCGAGTACTGTAGGCGTGGGTGGCACGGTAGGTAGGTCGGGGTTTACGGACCGCCAAGCACACTCGCCAAACCCAAACGTGGCAGCGGTGGGTTCCTCATCATAAAAAAAAAAGGCTCACAGCTTGGAGAGGAGGAATCTGCAGTGGCATGCCTATCAGCATCTTTTTGAGTGATTGTAAAGCGAGTTTTAAGTTTCAAGCATGCCTATCAGCATCTTTTTTTTTTCATTCATATGATACTTGAAGGTTTTATCATTAAATATATATTAATTAATTATATTTAATTTAAAATTAACTATACATTAATATAATTATAATTAATCATGATTAATTATATTTAATTATAAATAATTATATTTAATTATACTTTAATTATAATCAAAATAAAATCTTAGCAGAATTTATGTTACAAGATTTGAGCCGGATTCATGCAAACAGGATTTATGTAGAATTTAATACGGATTTACATTAATAAGGACCTGGGGAAGAGTAAAATCTCATGGAGAACTAAATCCTATGTTTCCCTGTTTAATTTACGGGACTCAGCCAAGAATAGCATGTAAGAGCATCTCCAATGAAACGGCAAACAATTATTTGTCCTTCTTCCAACCCAACAGCAATTCTTATGCCACTATCTCCAATGAAACGTCAATATTGGTGTTGCACTGTTCATCTGCGTCATTTTTTAGACTCTATCGAATATGTCTAAGAAACTCGTGAGAGAAGAGAACCATCGGTGGGCAAAATGATCTTAGATTGGAGATGAATCACGACATTTTTTAGTTTCAGTGCATTTTGGAGGAGTGAAAAATGACAGTTTTGGTTGGAGATGCCCAAGGGAGAAGCAAACGAACTTCGTCAGCTGCTTGCGATCAAACAGTTGCTACTTCCGAACCGACAGAAGGGGAATGTCGTGGAAGAAGGTCGACGCAGCTAGGGAGGTCGGCTAGGGTAGGAGGAAGGTTGATGGCAGTGGACTTCGACGGGTTTAGGGCTTCTGGTTGCAAGATTTGGAAGGCATGTTCGTGGCTTGCAGTAGGGACAGAGAAGTTGGGATGAACACTGGTGCTGATCGGGTGTGGAGAATCGGGCTCAGGTTAAGTGCAAGGGCAAAGGAGATCGGTACAAGGAAGAGCAAGGAGAAAGGGGCGTTGGCTGCTATGAGGAATTGAAGATCAAAAGCAACGAATGGAGTTTGGCGTCATGAATTCGCTCTCGCGCGCATAGGAGGAATTGAGCTCCTCTATTCATCGCTTCTTTAATAGTCGTATTGGAGCGAAGAAATGGAGTGGATTTGCGAGATTTGAGCAGGAATCGCGGGATGGGACTCAGACGACGCCGCGTACACAGTATTTCAGCTGGATTTTTCACGATTTTGGGAAAAGATTCAGTAGAGGTATGTTGTGTATTCTTCTCATTTTTGTTTCTTTTGGCTATGATCCGGAGTCAACACTTGTTTATTCAGACATCAAGTATTAAAAAAAAAAAGTTCATGCTTCTTTACTTAATTAAACAATTACAAACTAGTTTTAATCAAGTGAAGCCAGAGGAATTCAGAAAATTGCTATGAAAGTTAAATATTATTAATAACTTTCATGACCTATTCACTAATACATTTCCATTTCATAATCAAAATTTCATCTTTTTTTCATACATTTAGTGATTCAGTATGTTTTCAAGAGTCTTTCTAATTACATTCAGTTGACTTATCACATCTACTACTTCCATGCGCTGCTTTGGATCATCCAAAGAACATAAAAGACCTATTTTTATAACTGAATCTAAACATTTGAGTTCCTCAAGCATATCAAACCTGCTGTCCTGAACTCTGTTTTGAGCTTCTGATATAAGGCATGGATCAATGATCTCCATGAGATTATCAATATCTGAACTCTCTGCATAATCTCTTAGACTTAGATCATGCTTAAATATTTCATCTGTTGGCCTTCTTCCTGTGAACAGCTCAAGCAACATTATTCCATAGCTGTATACATCTCCTTGAGGAGAAGATTTACTTCCCATTCCATATTCTGCAAGATTTTATCCAATAATAAGTTAGATGTTGCATAACTATGAATTCTTTGAATAAATATACATGTATTATATATATATATTTATATTTCTAGAATTCATTATCATGTTAGCATAAAAGGATTGATATGGTCGTCCTCCTGTACAGGGGAGGAACTGTGTAGTGGTGAGGGAGGGCAATTGCCCCCCTAAAAAAATTAGAACTCTTAGTATAATATGAGTTATTTGTAATCTACCTCCTAAATTTTATTTTTTGGCCCCAGTTAACCTTTTTTTCACGCAATTTGTCCTTCCAAAAATCGGAAAGCCATTTGGTCACTCGCTATTTTCATCCAATTATGTTGAACTTTTCTAAAACTAACAAAAAAGTTTGTGAAAAGCGATTATGTGCAAAATAAATTATTTTTGCACTCTTATATATATTCTTATTTTTTTATAAATTTGTCACTTGTCTCCCTAAGAACTAAGGCTGGTTCCGGCCTTGCTCCTGTTGTGGGATAAAAGTTTGATGTTGTTATTGTTGTTAGCATAAATAAAGTGATAAAAGTGAACTTTTAAAAGATCTCAACATAAATTTTTAATATGACATGACATATCTAAGAATATCAGTCATAACATATATTTAGTAAGTTGTGATAATTTCTGTTTTCATTTGAAATAGACCTTTCATAACTCAAATTAAGCTAGCTACTAAATTATCAAACTTGAGCTGCAGAGAGTATTGAAAAACTCACCTGGAGGAACATATCCAATGGTCCCTTTTATCCCAATCGATGCAGCTTGATTTTCATCTATGTCAAGAAGGATCTTAGCTAAACCAAAATCACCCAAGTGAGCCCTCATTTCCTCGTCTAGAAGGACATTGCTCGGCTTCAAATCGCAATGCACAATTGGTGCATGGCCAAGATTATGCAGATAATCAAGTGCAGAAGCCACATCAATTGCTATGCCCAATCTTTGGAGGAAGCTTAACATATTTGTTTCAGCAATTGATCCCCCTTGATGAAGCCACTGGTCCAAGCTTCCATTAGGCATATACTGAAGTACTAATGCTATGAAACTATTCCCACTGAAATCTATAGATGAGCAAACTGTCAATATCTTCACAAGATTTCGATGCCGAATATCTCTCAATGCTTTACATTCTGCCATGAAACTTTTTAATGCACCTTCTCGTTCTAAATTCAATACCTTCACAGCAACAATGTTTTCACCAGGTTCTATAATTCCTTTGTAAACAGAGCCAAAGCTCCCAACTCCAATCAGATTAGAAGATGAGAACTGATCTGTTGCTTTTAGAAGTTCAGCATATGAAGTTCTTCTGAATTGACCTTCCACTGGATTGAAAGAGAGCTTCTTCTGCATGCGTTTGGAACGACAGAAAATGATGAAAATAAATATACCAAATGTTAAACATAAGAGAATACCGATGACTGGAATGACTATCTTGAGTGCAAGCTTTAGATGTTTTTTTCCATTTGAACTGCTAGAATGCTCGTGATCACATAATGGCAAATGGAGCTTATTATCACCTCCGCAGAGCTGCTTGTTCCCATACAGTGACACTGCAGTAGAGTTCTTGAAGACACCATTTGCAGGTACTTCACCTTTCAATTCATTGAATGATAGATTCAGAACCTGAAGCACCTTGAAATTCTCCAAAAACATTGGAATATTCTGATCAAGATTGTTCCGTGAAAGATCTAATTCTCGCAGGCCTTTCAAGAAGCTCAAAGACTGAGGAATGGCGCCTTGGAATGAATTGCCTTGCAGAAACATATATTCTATGCTCAGGCAATTTCCAAGACTAATTGGTATTTCACCTGATAGCTTGTTGTTGGCAGCTGCAAACCAATTCAGATTTTTTAGTTTGCCAATTTCTGCCGGCAAACTTCCTATAAGCAGATTATTTGACAAGTCAAGGTGCACTGAAAGAGACTGAAGGCTGAGCACTTCTTTGGGGATTTCACCACTGAATCTGTTCCAAGACAAATCCAGCTCTTGCAAGTTCTCAAACTTTCCAAAACTGGAAGGTATGCTTCCACCAAACATGTTGTTCTGCAAGTAAAGCTGATTCAACTCAAAAAGGTTGCTCAGGGAGTCAGGAATTTTGCCATTAAATTTGTTTCCTTGCAAAGTCAACCTATGTAGGCTCTTAAGCCTACCAATGGATGGTGGCAAAGAACCTGTCAAGAGATTGTTTTCAGCTTCAAAAATTGTAAGATTGACAAGGTTGCCGATTTCAGCAGGAAGATTCCCTGCGATCTGATTTTGAGCAATCGAGAGCACAGTAATCCCAGAAGAAAGATTTGCTAAAGAAGTTGGAAGAACACCTCCTAGTTTGTTATCAAGCAGTTCAAGTGTCTCTAAATAGCTACAGTTGGTCAATGACTCCATGAAATCCCAGTCACTGACCTCATTAGCTTCTAGCTGATTTGAAGAAATCTCCACCCACCATAAATATTGTGAATTTCCAAGCTTCGAGGGTATGATTCCACTGAATCCATTTCCTGAGAGGTCAAGTTCAATAAGATAAGATGCATTGGATACTGAGGCTGGAATTGAACCATGAAAGTGATTGCTGCTGAGCAGGAAATGCTTTATATGTGGCAATGTGATAAACATTGATGAAGGCAGAGTTCCTTCCAAGTTATTGAATCCTAAGTAAACACCAGTAAGCGACGAGAGGTTGAAGAAAGAGGGAGGAAGCTCCCCAGTGAACTTGTTTCCTTCCATTTGCAGAATCTTGAGATTAGTCAATCTTCCTATGCTCTCAGGAATGGAGCCTACCAGCATATTTTTTGCGAAGAGAATAAACTTCAGAGATGATATGTTACCCATGGAAACGGGGATTGTTCCAGTGATGTTGTTTTCCCACAAGTTGATTCCCTACAGCCAAAATGAGCAGGAAATGAGCAAATCAGCGCTTTTTCTAGCTTAGTTCATTGAATATAAGCTGAAATGTTCTTGTTTGACTCGTGACTTAGGGAGTTGAACATAAAGCCAAATACAAAGAGAAAAGCCCAAGTCAAGTTAATAGTATTCAAAGATTGTGGCGTGCTATAAAATTTGAGTAGATAGAGATTATATTTCACGTCTTAGCGGTGCACAAAAAAATATATTACAAATATTCTCATATGCAAAAGAGTATATTAAATAAATTTTATAATTTTAAATACTACAACAACAACAACAACATCAAGCATTTATCCCACTACGTGGGGTCGGTAATAATATGACTAGAAATTTTAAATTTTTATATAAAAACATATCCTAATGCATAGGATAGTGGCATAAATGATTTAAATTTTTTTTAACTATTTGATCGCTATTTGTAGGCATAAAAAATTTTGAAATAATTAATTAATTTGCAAGACATAAAATTTTTATAAATATATTGAAATTAAATTTTAAGATGTATTAAATAGTCTTGACTAATGAATCATATAAATTAAATTAAATTCTTAAACTAAATTTTATAAAATTAAATTAAATTTTAGCATTGACTTTGCGAGGCATTTTTTTTGGAACTTGGCCAAATTTCAAAAAAGGAATTATACACAAATGCCCAAAAGAGGCCAAAACCAAAAATTGCAAAACTATAATCACCCAAATAAACAACAGATTGCAAAGCAACCTCAAAAAGAAAAAAATAATCCAAAATTAGAGAATTTGTAGGCAACAAAATTAACCAAAAATCAGTCAAGAAGGCCATGAGCCTGTCGAACTCAAGAAATGGCAGGAGGCTCCTACAAAATCAAGAGAAAAACTCATGTAGTGTGATAAAGGATTGATGTTATTGTTGTTATGATTTAATAATTATTTTTTTCTCACATACGGTCGTATAATAAAAAACGCTCTAATCTCGAATGTTAATAGCATATAATCTTGCTTTTATCCCATTCAAACAAAAAACAAAATCATTGGAACACATAAAGCCATACCTGCAAATTAGACATCAAGCCGATCTCCCTAGGGATTTCGCCTGTAAACAAATTACTCCTCAAATGAACAAACTGCAGATTCGAACAACGAATAATACTCGTCGGAATCTCGCCGGTGAGATAATTCAACTTCAGGGTTAGATTCACGAGATTGGAAAGTCGGTCAATCTCGGCCGGAATAGTGCCAATGAGATTGTTATCGACAAGCTCAAGCGATTCGAGGAAGGTAAGATTGCAAATGCTTGGCGAAATGGGGCCAGTGAGCTGAAGCGAGATGAGACTGAGTCTTGTGACTCGGCCGGTAATGCTGCAACTGACTCCTTCCCATTGACAAAAATGAAGGGAGGAGTTCCATGAGGAGAGAGAGTTGGTGGGGTCGGTGAGAAGGGATTTGAAGTGAAGGAGAGCGAGTTGGTCGGTGGAAGCGGTGGTTTGAGGAGAATGGGAGGGTGACGAATTGCAGAGAAAGAAGAAGAAGAAGAAGATGGAGGGGATGATGAGATTCATTGGGAAGAAGGATGAGCTCAACAACAACAATGGAGACTTTTCACTTCAGTTTGCAGCCCCTTTATATATATTGAATGGGAAGAAGAAACATGTTGGCTTCAATTATTAGCTAATTATTAGAACATGATTAATAAGTTCTGGGAAATTACATATATAACATTTCAATATTATATATTTTATTTGAATTTTGACACTATGAGAGATATACAGTGAAATTTCCAATCATTTATTTAAATATAATTAGCATGTGGATTAAATAAAGTGGTCCCCACCCGAGTCAATATTGGGAAACCATTATGGGATGTTATTGACCTTGACGAACAATTTAAATCAAGATTTAATCAAACAAAAATTAATTTAATTTTTAGCATTATTAAATTTTGATTATTATTTTTTGTTTGTGGCCATTTAATTTTGAACAATTATTATTATTATTTGGTGGAATGCAATTTAGAATATATATCTAATTAATTTATTTATTTTTATCATGATATGACTACCAAATTTCAAAATGAATAAAGTTAAAAAATATATTTAATTGGTAGAAATTCTAAAATTGTTATATTTATTTTGAAATAAATATAATAGATAAATTATTGTTAGTTTAAAATAATTATATTATTTTATTGTTTAGATTTAATTAAAATATCTTAAAATAATTGAAAATGATAACTTTATATTTGTGGTCAGAGGCGGCTGTAACAGAGAGTCAGAGACTTGAGGCACCAACTTGCATTGCAACTTGCCAGTTTTTTAATTTTTGTTTATATTATTCATTCTTATATAAATAATATTTATATACGTGCACAATAAATAATGATGATCTTTTTTTTTTTTTATAAAACCAGCTGCAACTCTCAATGTAAACTTGGCAGCATTAGGGGTGTAAGTGAGTCGAGCCGGCTCAAACTCGACTGATTAACGAGCTCATGAGCCGAGCTTATCGAGCTTCGAGCTCGAGCTAGAGCCTACAATCAAGCTCGTATGATAAACGAGCTCAAGTTCGAGCTCAACCCGACTCGATTCGAAAGCTTATCAAACTATTCAATTATTTTTATATATAATAATACACATCACATGCATTAGTGCTTCTCAAACGAGCTCAAGCTTTCGAGTCGAGCTCGAGCCCACTAATCGAGCTCAATCTTGAGCTCGAGCTCAATAAGGATTAAACGAGCCAAGCTTGATAAGGCAAATACTCGACTCGACTCAACTCGTTTACACCCCTAGGCGGCATAACTAATCCCTCGGCGGAACCTAACGAGACCACCCACCGGCATCATACCCACACTTGATGCCCCACTACTAGTAGAGGGGATTCGAACGAGAGATAGAGGGTTCCCAACCACCCTAAAAGCTTTGAAGTGAAAGATTACAAGCTTATAATAAACTAAGCCTATAATAAACCTTCACAAGATGCACTAGCGAATGATTTCAATCAATACCCACTTCACAAATCTTGAATATGGTAAGATTACATAATATTTTCCATTTTCTTCACAAAAAAGCACCTATTTCTACATTTCTTGGAGTGAAAGATTACATACATCATTAACATACATAAATGGGATGTATTTTCTTGTCGCATCACTAAAAATACATTCTGAATCATTACAAAATGGATGGTGCAAATAGACTAAAATTGGTAGGATAGGCTGATATGAATGTAGTCATGAGAGCAAGTAAACATTCCAAGTAAGCCTATTACAGAGCAAAGCATTGAAAGCTCACAGCTTGGAGAGGAGGAATCTGCAGTGGCTCCAGATCTCTGTACTACTCGTCGTCGGCATGAAATAGACCACCCACTCGCAGTCGCCTTCTGTCAAAAACAGCTCTGAAAGATTCACGCTCAGCACGGAGCTGTTCATTGAATCGCTTCTTAGTTTCTAAGCTGATCCGTTCGGTATCCTCAGCAACGGCATTATCTTCAGGTAATGGGTTGGACTTCTGTAATAACAAGCAGCAACACATTGAGTAAATCCTTCCAAAGAGAGTTGATGAAATTGCTTAAAATCAAGAGAGAGGAACTGCTTGAAGAAGAAATAGAGAACTAACAAGATTGTAGCCAGCTCCTGGGCCAATTATCAAAGATGATGCACATTGTTTCTTGCTGGTACCTATTGAAAATCCACTTGTATCGACCTGAAAGTAACAAAATAAATTCAAACAAATTGATGCCTCAGGTCTAATCAGAAAAGGACTAAAATTCTAGAACATGTTAGAAATGCAAGGATTTCTGCTAGACTAGTCTAGCCGGTCCTACGGGACCGGCCCGTGCAAAATAGGCAGAGAAGTTCCGCCTTCTGTACGCCGATCCGACCACCTAAGTCTAACAGAGCTGCTTAGGAAGGATTTTAAAGGAAGTTAGGAGGAAAATTTCAAAGTAGGGGATGTTTAGAGATTTCCTTTTGGATTTTATACATTAAATAGTTTGTTTTCCTAGGGTTAGGGTTAGGGCATCTTGAATTTGGCTGAAATTTGAGATCTCTTAGGTTTTTGGGCTCTAGCGGTGTCTAGAGATTTGGGAAAGAGATCCTCCTCTCGAATAGAGGATCAACTGTATCTTGTTGTTTTCCTTCCGTTAGTTAATTATTCCAATAAAAACAACTATTTTTCTGGTTTTTCCTTTGGATTGGTTGATCGTTCTCGCTGTTTTTGTCGAGATCGTTAGGTTTAACTTGAGATCTTCAAGTGTTTCCTAACAACTTCATCTTCAAAGATCGTTCAAAAACATATTATTCAGCATATTTACGTCATAATATGACATCAATATCGTCTAAATGTTGTCTATACAGTTCATGAATTTTGGCATTCTACTCATCTAAAGTCAATCTATTTTTATTGTTCAGGCATGTAAAACTAACAGGCACAGAACAATACTTCTTATGCAGTCACCAACTTGAATAACTATTTGTATCACAAAGAACATTATGGAATGAAATGCAAAACATACCTTATCACCCCAGTGAACAAAATTTACACCCTTCCCATATGCTTGAATCAGCCCAGAAAGCGCACTTGTGTTTCCAATGGCACACTTAGAGTCATGTCGATCAACAGACAGATCCTTGGACCATTTACTTTTTTCCAGTTCATTTTTCCCTGGAACGATCTCCTCTTCTTCAGTACTCCATCTTTTACCCAATTTAGTTGATCCTGGATAAAAATTAAAAACAATTAGAATACAATTGAATTCTATAATCCTATGCCACATATCAAAGGCACTCAAGAAAGCCAAAGTAATTTTTCATGAAGATTGAATTTTAACACGAGAGTACACTCTGGGTTTTTTTATCAGTACTTTCTAGCCTACTCATTCAAACCCATGAGAATCATTCAAGACAAGATATGATAACTAATTTTTGGAATATTTATTTACTCTCTTAAGTAGTTGTACAATGACGCTGCTAACCATCACACGATAACAAGATACTGTTCACAATACTACAGAAATCTGGTAAACTAAAATATATTTCAAGTTGCCTGATTTGGATGCAGTTTGAACATTATTCTACAATATTTATGGACTGTACTTTGGTAGGCTCGATTGGCAAAAGCAAAACCAGACAATCTAAAGAAAAAAAATCAAAAGCACCTCCCTACTACTGAGCAAGTCCTGAAAGTGAAAAAAAAATTCAAGCTTGGAATAGTAAAATGAACATAAATTACACAGAAACTGATTTCATTCACTATACATCATTCCTAAAACTTTCTGAAGGAACAAATCAACATAGAATGTAAGAATAAAACCTTGCATTGCATTAAATAAAAGATATCAGATGAGCATAGAAATACTGCGGAAATATAGAATTAATAAAATAAATGTGGAAAGCAACTTATTGTGTACCAGGATCAGATTCCTGTTCGAATGATTTTGGTTCTGATGAGTTGCAATCATCATTTTCCCGCAAGTGATGCGCTTCACCATCCCCTGCTGTATCATCCGTATCCATGTCCACCTATTAATAATAAATAAAAGAAAACATAATTCTAGGCATCTAGAAAAGGGGAACTACAAACTAGTACAAATATTTCGTGTAGTATGATTTAAGGGAAATTCAATACATTGGAAGAGAATTCTGCTTTTAAACAGATTAAGAATAAACAGAAATAATAGAAGCAATCTGAAAAAGTAAATACGTTGGGTGATAAAAACAATCAAACTGCCCTATAAAACTATGACAGCCTAATGAAAATTATGTGTCCCTCATCATCAACGGCAGATGCTTGTCTTCCATTACCATTCATTCAAATTGAGGGCAGCATTTACCGTTCATTCAAGTTAAGATGAATAATTTTGAATAAATTCTAAACATGTGATATATCACTTGTCTTTCCTAATCTTCCAAATAATTTCAGCAATCCACCTTTACTCAAATGCCTCCACCAGCCCATCATCAACAATTGTCATCTAAAACTTTAACAAATATAATTATTTACTTTTTATTCTATTACCGCACAATTAAGAGTATAGAAACCATAGAGATCTCGGTGATCTTGTCCGCTGAGCTATCCTTACCTTAAGAGAACCAATTTTACCAAGAACTTTTTGAGCGGGTAAACAACTTGAAGAAGGGAAATGCCAAATGCTTTAAAAAAAGGCTTGCCATATAGAATAATAGAAATGTCTCAGAATTGTATTTAAGAAATAGAGTCCATTTATCTTTTTCTAAAAAATAGACAATTGACAGAATTAGCACGACATGAAAAAGCAAATAAAATGCTTAAAAAACAAACTAAAAGCACGGCCTCAAAAACTAGAAATTTTATAAGCTTCACGTACAGTAACAGTGCCCGGTAACAATCATATTTTGCCTGCCTTTCCATCTTATACCCTTCAAGTTAGGTACATTAAAGCATAAAAACTTTTAGAAGGTAAACTGGACTTGGGACAAGCCAAGACATTGACCAAAAACTTACCCGATTAGATGGGAGACGGAAGAAGTTTTTAACCCATTTACCTGAATAAGCAACAATAATGCCATATAATAGATGGCAAACCAATTGAGAACAAGCCTTCCCGATAATCATAGGAAACACAAGCATTAGCCAACCATATGCAAACAACATTAATAAATCACACTAACAGCTAAACCTAAAAGATAATGGTTCCACCATAACCAAGCTCGTCACTTCCCTTCTCAACCACTAAATCGGAACCATCATTCCCAACGCTTTCAGCCAATTGATGAGCCCCAGCCCACTTCCATTCAAAATAACACAGCCCAAACACCTAGATTTGACCCCCTTTGTCATTAGCCAAGTGCTGCTAACAATTAACTGGAAGAGAAGCAGATACCAATGAAATTGACAAAAAGCTATGTGAAGCAGACATAAGCAGTCTTGTCACAAAGTAAAGGCTGTCTGTAGTGGTCAGGACCCATCTACTCCATTTATCTCTCTGGGTATCCTTCGATGGACTCTAGAAGGTCAAGATACATCAGTTGACCAATGACCAACATATTTATGAAATGACAAACCAACTATGAAACCCAACAAAAGCACCAGATTAAAGAAGATCAAGGATTGAAAGAAGAAGAGCCTTGTCCGTTAGACTCAATCAATAGAGGATTTGGATCACAGCCCCTCCCAGTCAAACCAGCCCCGTTGGCATTATAGCCAATAAAACACCATTCCAAAGTATAGTGTAGCTCATCCTTTCTCTCATACCATAAAAATAAGAACTTGTCCTAATATAGATTAAGGGCAGTTGGTTTCCTATAATTAGAAAACATGATTTAAAAAAAAAATGATTTCGTTTCACTTGTTTTGTTTTTGAAGTTGAAATATCACATTTGAGGGCTTTGGAAGGTGTTTGTAGAGTTTCAAATTAATGTTAATTTCCAAGTACATCAAACCAAATGACAATCTCATAAATTCATTATTTTTCAAAACATATTTTCTAATTTCAAGCAATCAAATGGGCCCTAAGATACAAACTATAAAAAACACAAAATCACACCAATGCAACGTAAATAATGCCCAAAGCTATTCTAATTTCTGCAATTCTTATGCATAATGGTAGAAGCAGTGATGAAAAATCTTCTATTTTTATATTATTATATTTATGTCTGACTGCTAATAGATAATAGCACGTGACTTTATTTTGTTTCTTCCTACTTGATGAGGACATCGTCAGCATTTTCGACGCCGGAGATCGACGGCCACGAGCATGAGTTGTATTTTCATCATCTTATGTAGTAGTTTATTTTTACTTTATGTTTTTCCGTTTTTGCCCTTATGGGTATTTGATAGCTATTGTAGCCCAAGGGGCATTTTAGTCTTTTATTTTTCTTTGACATTGTGAGGCCTATTTATATGGCCCTTCTCATGTAATAGTTAGTTTTTTATGAATGAAAATTTTCGAGTTAATGTTCTCTTTGTGAGTGCAAAACCCCCACGATCTCTTAGTGAGTTCGTAGGAGAATCTAGATCTCATTGTGAGTTCTAGGTTTTCCTTGTTCTTCAATTTTTCTTTTCTTTATTTCTCAAGATTTCATCGTTGTCACGAAGGTTTGGGTGAAAGCATTGGAGATTAGAATTCACTCTTTGGATCCCTAGATTTTCGTTACATCCTCCCCTCTCCTGCTCTGTTGCCGCCGCCCCCTCCCAAGACTGCCCCAGCCGCAGGCCTGCAGCCCCAAAACCACCGGCCAGTAGCCACTGGCCATTTTCCAGCCCACCGACCATCCTCCCCTTGCCGCCGCCCCTTCCCTTCCTTCAACTTCCAGATTTGAAATTCAGCCATGATGCAAGATTATCTCCTAAAAGGTTTTCATTAATTCAATCAATGGAATTAATGGGATTTTGACTTTTAGTCTCAGATATGAAATTAGTGGGATTTTGAATTTCAGTTTCAAATCTGAAATTCAGCCGTGAGATCAAGTTTGCTCCTTTAGGCGTTCCCTTAATTCATGCCTTTGGATTAATTGGACTTGAATTTCAATTTTTGAAATTCAAAATCAACCCAATTAATTGTCTTTAATTTAGGAAACTACTTTGTGTTTAAAGCTGAAATTATTTCAGAATTTTATACAAATAAATGGAGTAATCAAGTGGGCCCCAACTCCTCAAAACCGAAATCCCCTCTCTCCTCTAGTTTGGCCGGCCTCTCCATGGCTGCCTTCTCTCTCCCTAATTAATTCCCCATCACCACCAATTCAGCCCCAAATCTCTCCCCCTTGGCCGCCCCTCTTTCCCCCTTAGTCTTGATTTGAATTTTCAAATTAATTCCTCTCCTAATTGCCCAAAACCTGACTTTTCTCTCATAATTCCTGCACCCCCTCTTGGACTCACAGTTCGCTCGCTCGACTTCCTTCTTGGACTTGATCATCCTTGGACAACCACCATCCTCCACCACTCCGGCCACCTATCCAAGAATGACGATCTACGGCTCCTTCCTAGGAGTGACATCGGTTCTAATGTGGAGACGCTTCTTCCGCTAAAGCCTAGACTATTTGAGTGTATGGGCTCCAAAGGTGAAAGTTCTCAATATTAAATTGTGGATTCTTATTTATTGTCGTAGCATACAATTATTCATTGTGTTTTCTTGAATTGATTGGTTAATCGAATGTCGCTCTTCGTTGCCTAAGCGAGTTAAGAACTAAGAATTCTTAGGTTCACCCTTTTATTACAAATGATAATTTTAATTTGGATTATTTTGTTCAAATTGCTCTCTATAATTTCTTAAAGTAACTCCCTTGCATGTTTGTTTCACATCATCTTGGTATCAGAGCATGGTAAGCATGCATGACATGTTAGAAAACATCCTAGGGTCTAACCGTTCATTCTAGCTTTAAAATTGCATGCATATCATTGCATAGTTTCAATTTACTCACTGTTTTAACTGCTGTCCCTGCATTTCCTGCACACTTTCATCAGCATTTAAGCCCTCCTAACTCGTGTCATATTGCTGCCATTGAATTTGTAGCCTTTCTAAATGCATGGGACAACCAAGCTTTGAATTTTATTGCTGTACTCACTGTTCCAGCAGCGTGTAACCATCGTTTAGTGAACTTTTAGTCTTCGTTTGGGTGCTGTCCACTCCCTCGGAACCTTCCATACACCTAGACAACTTAGGCAACGACTGAGCCTTGCTGTCCAGAAATTTGCTGCACCTTTTAGTGGACTTTTAGGCTAGTTTCTTAAGTGTCTAGACGCTGTCCTCAACCTTACAACCTTCCTAAGTGCCTAGGTTACTTAACCCACTAGTGTAGCCTGCTGCCCGAACGTTTTCGGCACCTTGTAGTAAGTATAAGTGAACCTAACTTAGTGTCTAAATGACGTCCCTTACACCCAATCATCCTTGAGTGTCGCTTGACGTTTTCCAATAGACTCGATAGGATTTCAAAAGAGGTTAGACGACCTAGTTAGTCTTGTAGGCTCGCTAACTAAAACCACAAAGGAGGAACTTGTTGACTCTCCCCACTCTAGGTATGTGCCCCAGTCGGTCAATCATGTTAGTCGGAGGATGCCCCACTTTTCTTATCAACCTAGACCTGAGTTTAAGCCACAACGACCTCACTTTGAGTCACCTTACCGTCTACCACCCTTTGATGGTTCCTCGGACCCTTACCACTTTAGGGAATGGGCGAGACAACTAGATGACTATTTTGAGTCATGTCAAATCCCTGAATCCCACCAGGTTAGCATCGCTAAATCTCACCTCAAAGGCCAGGCTCTTCAATTTTGGGCAAGATTGGAAGATCATAAAGAGTCTCGCGGTGAGTACCCTACTTGGAAAGACATGAGACGAGACCTTAACCTAAAATACCGACCCTCTACTAGTGACTGTCGTCTAGGGCCTCACCCTACCTCTTTCGTTGCGACAAACCATGGACATCATTATAGTCGAAACCAATCACCCGTTAGTAACGTCAAGGTTGCTGTCTCACCCTGTAGGTCTTCTCTTAGTTGTGATGACCGACCTTTTAGCGGGTCTTCTGTTGGATCGATCTCACATAATTCCCCACTTGGACCGATGTCTGGCCATCTAAGTCAGCCTTTAGCCTCTCGAATCCTGGCCCCTGAAAGTGTAATGTTAATAGAGGAATGCGTTGAAAAGATAAGGTCCCCAAAACCTGATATTGAGTGCATCCATTTCGTGGATGCTAATGATATTAATGATAACGAAGACTTCTTTGAGGATGGAACTGAAGTGATCGAGTTAGAATCCCGGCCTGATTTAAAACCTGATTTAGGAGGTCTAGAACCTTTTGACCTTGATACCTTAACCCATCTAGAGTCTAATCTCATTAACGATATTCCTTTGGAAAAGGTCTGCCTGGACGATATAAATTTGATCTCGAAAGAAACTGATCTGACCTTGAATACACTTAAATTAAATTTAGAAGATTCTAATTCAATTACAGAGATGACTTCAGATAATTCCGATTTAATTTTGGATAATTATAATTTATTTTTGGATAATTCTGATTTAATTTTAGATAATTCTGGTGGCGACTTAAATAATCTTGAGTTGGAAGTAAGTCAATCGAAGTTATCATCGGAGTTAAGTGAAACGGAACCCATGGATCTTAGGGTTGCACCCAGACCTGAATCTCTTTCGAAAGACTGTACTTTGAGTCTGAAAGTTTTTAAGCCTGATTTGAACAACGAGCCCCCTCTTATTTCATTAGAGTCTAACTTTGGAGCTGCTCATTTAGATTTATATTTAGCAAAGGGTGTCATTCCCGATTTGACTTACCTCACCGCTCCTTGTGCCAACTTTTATATTCGACAAAGCGTGAGCCCCATATCATATGACGAATTTTTGAGTTATCCCCTTATGGATGTGAGTCAGGACCAATCATCCGGTTTTATTCCTGATTCCTACTTTTTGCCCATTGCAGCCTCATCCTACCATGATGAAGACCATCTCTGTCTTAGTTGGATTAATCTGGTCAATTACACTACCCCCACTAGGAGACTACCTACGACTTTAACTGAGACTTCCCATAGAAGTACACTGGTAGCTAAGAGTGTCTTCATCACTCCTCCTACACCAGTTCCCTTAGACCCCTTTTGTGACTCATCCATCTATCTTAGCATCGTGTTCGTGTGAGTTAGTATGTTGTGTGAGTGTTGTAGTTTGTTGTCTTCCTATTTTGTCTGTTGTTTTAAACTGTTGTAAGCTCTTAAGTCTTGTCAATCCTCTTGCACACTCGATCTCTTGCATTTGCATCTGCATGTCGTCTTCAGGAGTTACTCAACGAAATTAAAAGAAAAATTGAACAAAATAACATCCATCTTAAAATTATTGCCGATAACAAAAGATGGTCCAAAGAATTCAAAGTTGAAGACTTTGTGATGGTACGGGAAGCTGCATGCTCGAAACACCGAACATTTTTAAGGAAATCTCAAAGGAGAATAGTAATGCCTACGTACTGGACCTCTCTTGAGGCTTTAACATGAATCCTACATTTAATATAGAAGACTTGTTAGCCTTTGAAAGACCCGAATCTTAACCCCAAAATCCACCCTTTAAATTAGCCTTGTGTGACCCCACCTGGTGAGATCCCCCAGCCTAGCTCCACTCCCCAACTTACCCTACTCACCTATAGCGAAGAAGGTCGAAACAATACTAGATGACGAGGTCATTTCCCCACAGGAAAGTGGGCGCCGAAGATACCGAGTTCATTGGATAGGGCCACCGGAGATAGAGGATACTTGGATTGACAGGGACGAACTACAGAGCCTAGACCCAGATCTTCTAGAGTTGTACGAGGACTCCATAGATATCTACTCGACGGGGTCGAGTTTTCTCCCACCTGGGGAGAATGATGAGGACATCGTCAGCATTTTCGACGCCGGAGATCGACGGCCACGAGCATGAGTTGTATTTTCATCATCTTATGTAGTAGTTTATTTTTACTTTATGTTTTTCCCTTTTTGCCCTTATGGGTATTTGATAGCTATTGTAGCCCAAGGGGCATTTTAGTCTTTTGTCTTTCTTTGACATTGTGAGGCCTATTTATATGGCCCTTCTCATGTAATAGTTAGTTTTTGATGAATGAAAATTTTCGAGTTAATGTTCTCTTTGTGAGTGCAAAACTCCCACGATCTCTTAGTGAGTTCGTAGGAGAATCTAGATCTCTTTGTGAGTTCTAGGTTTTCCTTGTTATTCAATTTTTCTTTTCTTTATTTCTCAAGATTTCATCGTTGTCACGAAGGTTTGGGTGAAAGCATTGGTGGAGATTAGAATTCACTCTTTGGATCCCTAGATTTTCGTTACATCCTCCCCTCCTGCTCTGTTGCCGCCGCCCCCTCCCTAGACTGCCCCAGCCGCAGGCCTGCAGCCCCAAAACCACCGGCCAGTAGCCACTGGCCAGCTTCCAGCCCGCCGACCATCCTCCCCTTGCCGCCGCCCCTTCCCTTCCTTCAACTTCCAGATTTGAAATTCAGCCATGATGCAAGATTATCTCCTAAAAGGTTTTCATTAATTCAATCAATGGAATTAATGGGATTTTGACTTTTAGTCTCAGATATGAAATTAGTGGGATTTTGAATTTCAGTTTCAAATCTGAAATTCAGCCGTGAGATCAAGTTTGCTCCTTTAGGCGTTTCCTTAATTCATGCCTTTGGATTAATTGGACTTGAATTTCAATTTTTGAAATTCAAAATCAACCCAATTAATTGTCTTTAATTTAGGAAACTATTTTGTGTTTAAAGCTGAAATTATTTCAGAA
Source organism: Dendrobium huoshanense (assembly GCA_016618105.1). Taxonomy (NCBI): domain Eukaryota; kingdom Viridiplantae; phylum Streptophyta; class Magnoliopsida; order Asparagales; family Orchidaceae; genus Dendrobium; species Dendrobium huoshanense. The sequence continues at coordinate 2,214,526 of CM028351.1, read as the reverse complement.
TTTTATACAAATAAATGGAGTAATCAAGTGGGCCCCAACTCCTCAAAACCGAAATCCCCTCTCTCCTCTAGTTTGGCCGGCCTCTCCATGGCTGCCTTCTCTCTCCCTAATTAATTCCCCATCACCACCAATTCAGCCCCAAATCTCTCCCCCTTGGCCGCCCCTCTTTCCCCCTTAGTCTTTATTTGAATTTTCAAATTAATTCCTCTCCTAATTGCCCAAAACCTGACTTTTCTCTCAGAATTCCTGCAACCCCTCTTGGACTCACAGTTCGCTCGCTCGACTTCCTTCTTGGACTTGATCATCCTTGGACAACCACCATCCTCCACCACTCCGGCCACCTATCCAAGAATGACGATCTACGGCTCCTTCCTAGGAGTGACATCGGTTCTAATGTGGAGACGCTTCTTCCGCTAAAGCCTAGACTATTTGAGCGTATGGGCTCCAAAGGTGAAAGTTCTCAATATTAAATTGTGGATTCTTGTTTATTGTCGTAGCATACAATTATTCGTTGTGTTTTCTTGAATTGATTGGTTAATCGAATGTCGCTCTTCGTTGCCTAAGCGAGTTAAGAACTAAGAATTCTTAGGTTCACCCTTTTATTACAAATGATAATTTTAATTTGGATTATTTTGTTCAAATTGCTCTCTATAATTTCTTAAAGTAACTCCCTTGCATGTTTGTTTCACATCACTACTACATCCAAATGCATTTACCATTTGTCCACAGTAAACCTAATTAGAACAAATAAATGATAAAGAAGTAAAACACTTGACGGAAACCATCCATTGTATTGCAGGACTTTCTCCTCCTTAAGCATCTCTAGTCAATCTTCTACTCTCTTCTCTTCTCGTTGTAGATCCCAAGGCCTTCTAATGGAAAGAGAGAGATTGGAGACAAGAAAGACAAAGGAAGAGGGATAACGGGCATGAAACTAAGTATGAGATAGGCTACACACACCAGCAAGGTAAGAAAGATGAACTAATGAATCATTGTAAAGAGGCAAAGCAAAGCAATGACCCCCAATTTTGTTCCACGTCCTTTTTAGGGAAAAAAAGCCTGTGACTGGCCCGCATGCCGAACTGGGACCTCTCGTAAGTTTAACTTTGTTACATCTACTTGACCAATTTCAAAACTGAAGGATTAAATCTTAGTCCATGTGCTTAATTCACTGTATATGCTTCTCTGGTCTGGCATGATCATGTTAACACAAACCAGGGCACCCCAAAGACAATCGTTCACACTGGGTTAAAATGTTTCTCAATTTGCCATTTCAGCATCGTTGCAAGATCTTCAAAGTTCAGCAGTTGCACCAAACAGGGCTAGGGTATTCACAATGGATTCTAAAATGCAGCCCAATTAATAGCATATCTTGAATCTCTCTCCACAACAGTATAGTTCTACCTAATGAGAACCACGGAAAAGGCATTCTTCATATTATCATGGCCTCAAACTATGAGCCAACGCACAGAAACCTTTATTATGCCATCTGTAATTAATCTTTCCAGTCTGTATCAGAACATTATTCGATAATTGAAGTTAATAAAACTAGGAGCCTGTATATGCTCAATTAATGTAGAAATGGGCAATGAAATTAATAAATTTCAACCAACTATATGAAATACATTGGGTCTTCTCAAAAAGTCATATTTATGCAGCACGAGTTTCTAACAAATGGTTTTTCTCACAAATGCAGAACTTCTATTCTAATTCTCCCTAATAATACTTCAAAAAAAAAAATTAAATTGTTTTATTCCATACAAGAAACAATTGAGTTTCACCAAAACTTCTTACATTTAGTACATAGAAACATCTCAACAGAAAAATTTGCTCCTGAAAACCGTAAACAGCATTTGCAAAATACATTGCCGTGATTATATATCAAAAACCTTACACATATGATATATATCAGCAGCGTCAATGCTTTATGATCCATCATTACATTCTCTAAGCAATAGAAAGAAGAGTAAGAAGTTCATTTGATGCTGAAATAAGCCATTGACGCCATAAATTCAACTAAATATAATTATGACAAGAAGAAACAGGTAAGGAAAATTGAAAATTTTGCACTAGATTACCTCCTGGATGGATTGGTCAATCAGATCATCCCCACCAAATAATGACTGCAAAAGAAAATTAGTATATAATAAGCTGACAGAAAATTCAAACTAGGTAAAAATCAGTAGCAAAGGGAAATTGAATGCATCAAGAAAAATATGAACATGATATATATCATCCATAAAATAAAAAATGCAGGTAATATCCATATGGTAGACCTGAATATCCAGATGCAAATATAAAGGTGGTGCTTCTTCCCACTGTTCAGCCATTTTTTGTATATCAGCCAGCTTGAAACCATGAATGTTCCTGGCAGCACAACCCTGATAGTTTCGCCATACATGTAAAAGAACAAACCAAAAGTAAATCCCCCCAAGCATTGAAATCACTAAACAAACAATGAACAGAGTACTGCTGCCATTATAAGTAAAAAGCAAGCAAACTTCAATGTAGCTTTTAAAGAGCAGAGAAAACCATAAGCACATTGATTCAAATGCTGTGGACAAAACTTTCATTTCTTTAAAATGCAATATGCGTTTTCAAGCATAGCTATATCTCTAAAAGACCTTCCATAAATGGGTGCAACATTCATTGCATCAACGCCACAATTTGCATGTTTTCCTAAATTTGGCGTTAAAAACCATATCAAACGCATAAAATTTCACTTTCCTTTGTTCTCTCTTTGCAATTTTCTAAGAAAATAAGAAAAAACTAATGTGAGAAAATTGTGATTCACTTTGTTGGTGATCCTGCATATTTGCAAGCAAACTAACAGTCAAGGCTAAAATCCATCATACAGAAATGATTAAATATCGGAAGCTTACCGCTGGATCCTTATAGGTAGCTTCGAGCAGGTACACTTCATAACCCAACCTCTGTCACAAAAATGTTTCAAAAGAATGAGAGGGAGAAACTAGTTGAAAAAGAAAAATATCCATATACAAATCAATTGATAACTACCAGTAGAAATAATTGGAATACTTAAAAACTAACTTTTGGCATTGTTTGTGATTTGTTTTGGATTTCAGAGGATGATTTACTGATCAGTTAAGTTCCACAAATGAATAGAGAAAAACAAACAAAAAATGTTTAATACTTGAAATACAAGAGGATAAAACCTAAGTTAAAAAAATCATCAATGTGTGAAGGGAAGAAACTTGAACAGGTTGGCTTTGCCAGATTTTCAATGTCAATACCAATTTGAACTCCCAGCTGGGAAGGTGGGGAATATATCTAAATTTATTGAAAAGCAGCCAGTTAAAGATAGTAAAATATAAGATTAAAGGGTGACCTACATCTTCCAAAAAAATTGTCACCATTTACGGCCAGTCAAAAATTTTCTGGAATAAGGATCATAAAATTAATTTATACAAACAAAATGAGCTATTATCTTGTTTGTTATGAAGATTTGCAGTTGCATACTAAAACTGACATACAACCTGACTCAAACTTCCCAAGAAATAGCAAAATCCTTAGTGACTCAGATAAGAGGTGTCATCTTAGCTATCATTTTTATTTTCTGCATATCACAGCGTAAAGAAATCTTTATGCATGTTATGGAAATATCATAGCATGGCATGCAAAACTACACAACCATGAACATTTTAAGAAAAAGATGAGCGATATCAATTTTACATAGGATCCAATCAGTGACTAGGTACCCACATGCATAAACCTAAAGTAGCCAAATATTATTGAAATAAATTATACGTATACATTACTTTGATTCATTCCATCACAGAGCCAAAAAGAAACAACAGGTTGTGAAATAATAGTCCATTAACCAGCGCCTACTTTTTCTATCAATTAACTAGATACCAATCATTTTATATTAATGTTCATTAAATCATATAACTGCAATACCAAAGATCACAAGAAGTTTCAGAAATAGAATTCATCAGCTCACTTCACCATTTTCAAAAAATATTTACTTTGGAAAGCTAAATAATGAAAATATATGTGAGAACTCACTCCTAGAAGATCGTGCCAAAATTACAACAACAACAACGAAGTATCAAAGAAAAACAAGATATATAAACTCTATTGAGTGAAATATTGAGAACATATAAAGTAACCTAAAGGCCACTTTATTCATATACCAAAGGAACTTAAGCAGCTTGAGATATATGTTACTACTGGTCATCAACATCCCAGCCATCACAGCACTGCTACCGCCTCCCCTAGCACCCGAGTGAACAGTTTCAAAATCAGCACATCCTTCAATTGTGCTTTTATAGAAAATATTAAATTGATGATCAGTTGGTTGATATATTGATGTTATTTTCCAATTCTGAGGAAAATTTAAATTGAAGATCAGTTGGTTGATATATTCTAATTATTTTTCATTTCTGCTACACCATCCAATGTAACCAAGCATTTCCAATATGACTTCAGTGGTCTAATAAGGCAAATGGCATTAAAGGTAGATGTAGCACTGCTCCAATCATCAACTTGCTAATCTAGGTGGTGTGTACAACAGGAATGATTACAACATAATTATCCAATAATTTGAAATAAAATGCCAGGGAAAAAATAGCAAAATTTTAAAGTAGATTTGCTTTCTTAATCAACAGGGGTAGTTATAGAACTTAACACAATAAAACAGCGGCAGATTATATATAAGCCATAAAAGGAATTCGAAGGGATGGAAAAAAACATTAAAAACTGCAATAAGCAATTCAGTAATTAGAATATGAACTATAAAAACAACCTATCAAACTATCTATTTAAAAGTATATTAGGGATTCTGCTTTGATACTGTCAGTTTTCTGTTATCTAAGTTTTGAATCAGAGCATATTCTATGCATTGCAATTAATATTCAGAACCGACTTAACATGAATGGAAATACTCACAAGTTTCACAAAAAGAGAAAAGGAAATACCTTCGCTATTGCCCAAAACTGAGCAAAATCAGCTACCCGCAGATTGCGGTCATCCACTAAACGAGACAAACATACCAGCAAGAAATGGGTCAGTTGTCAAACAATGCTGCACCAGTCGTTAGCTAAGATGAAGGCAGTGCACACTTCATATGCGCTGCATCTCACTTCTCTCAAAATCACACTAAAATAGTGAATGTGTTGAACAGAGAGACAGGTTAGAATTTTTGGGCAAGTCTCATTAAAACTTCACCTAACTGTCATTAAGTTTTTCAACTCCATCTAAGGTAAAGGACTTGTTTCCCTATGACATGCTCCAAAACATTTGAATATTTGCGCAACAACAATTGCCATCATATGTTTTTCAAAAAGGCTGTGCCTTATAGAAGATGAATCAATATCAATAACAAAATTTCAGTTAATAATAGACATAGATAATCTTAATAGAAATTCATGACTTCTTCTCCAAAGGAATAGCAGACATCTCAAAAGAATTCTTGTAATAAAATGTAAAGGAAATTTTAAAAAATAAATATTTAACCCTTTTGCTTGCTGATAAATAATAAAAGCACAGGAAGCATTAACAGCATACCAATTACAAAAGTGAAAATCCCATCATCCATTGTCTTCTTGAATGCCTTCAACATGCTTGATCGATAAGCCTACATAAAAAGCATAGCAATTGAAAAGTACGATCAATAATTTTTATAAATAGTGCATATATTTCTATAACTTCTAGAATCTTCTATAGCATATGATATTAATCAGATTAGGACAATAAAGCTGAGTAGCAGGCGATCAGTATAATATTAGAAGATAAACTAAAGCATGATTTTTATTCAGAGCCTTCCCTTGTTATGCCCCAAAATAAGGATTTTAAGTTATTTAACTCATAACATCATCTGCCAAAAAAATATGATGAAATCGAGCCCTGATGAACAAATTGTGTATAACTAATCCACTTGTGCACCTACGATAATGATATTCACGAGAAAGCATGACGCTCTATATGAAACTTCTTCAATATAGATGTTTTCTTGAAAATTTTAACCGCAGTGTTAAGAAAATGGCAGACATTATAAATAGCTCTTACTACAGTGACAAAATGTTGGCTGTAAAATGCTAGATGTCTAATTCCAACAAATGGCAAAAGATACACCAATAAGACAGATATTGGGGTAAATGCAACATGCGAAGAAACCACCAAAAGCTCAATAGTACAAACATGATTACATTGGTGCAAAAAGGCATGCTAAAAAAGTTTTAGAGTTAACACAATAATATCATTAATGGAATGGATGAAGAAAGAAGATTCATGGAGTCAGCCCATATTAGTTGGAGTAAGGCTCATGATGACTATCAAGTTTGTTTCTAGATGCTTGATTAGTCGAGCAGGTAGACTGTTGAACTCTGAACCTCTAAACAAAAGGATGTTGGTTAATGCGGCTGAGTCCACCTTCTAATGAATTAATAATCAAATAGATAAAAGAAATGTATTGAAAGTTTGCAGGCAGGGCTTCTAAAAAACAGCAAACATCTCAATATCTCTTTAGACTTTAAGGGAAAACAAATGATAAAAAACTAATACAGTTCAAAAAAATTAATTGACCTAGATAAATAAAGCAATAGAAATGATGGGAAATCAAAATCTAGACAAAAGTAATCCTTTTACAATAGGGAACAGGGAGAACGAAGAATAAATTTTGACAAAAAAAAAAACTACTAGACAACAAAGTACCCTTAGAAATTAAGATATGAAAATAGTTTTGATCGATGTATCTGGCCAAAGAAAAACATGAATAGAAATACACCATCTTCCATAATTTATCTCACTTCATCCAGACAATGACCTGGAATACAATTCTTAAGATCATGCAAGATTTCAAATATGGAATGAAAAAGTAGTAAAACACCGTTGAGAATAGCGTGGAAAAAAATAATTACGTAGTAACAAACTAAATGACAGGAATTACCTCTTCCATTTCAGGCTCATAGCAATACTCGATCACTTTCTTGGTGATCTGCTTCTTGCTTCTGACAGGACCAGTTGATTTAAACCCCTCATTGTCTTCAACCTTCTAACAAGCACAATAACCAGATTAAAATTCATAGAGAAGTTATGCTAGCAAAATTAAAACAAAACACATAAAATACGATAAAAAAAATTAACTGCAGGACACAATAAAAATAAGAGATAGATCCTCTTGCCTTTTCAACTTCAATCATGAAGTAATCATCCATTGCATGAATTCGAGGTGCGCTTCCACCATTTTCAACCTCAATATCGCGTATTGCCTTTGCCAAGTAACTCTTTCCACTACCTACAGCATCATCATTGTCATACATTAGAATGTAGATCAAGAAATGATTGCTTCTCTTGATTAATGTAAATAGAGAGTACCAGCCCAAAAAAAAGGATTCTAAATTAGAATTTCAAACAAAGAAAGATGCAGTATCCTAAAAATAAAAAATAAAAGCCAAAACTGGATAAAAAGAAGATGCTCTAAAGCTTCATTTGTCTCACATCCTTAGTTGCGCACAAAAAACGACTTCATTTTGTTCCTGTAAGAAGATGATTTCCTTTACGGTGTCAAATAATGCCCAATTTTTCTTCTAGGTTGAGATTGCCCCCATTATGCTATAGCAAACATAGGAATAATCCTTGATACATTCAGCAAATTAGGCTATGAACAATGAAAATTTCCCTCTTCAAGGAGAAAATTCAATGAATTGGATACAAGTTGTCTCTGGTGCAAGATGAGTTTTAATTTGAATTTAATTGCAGTCGATGATTTGGTGTTATCTAATATTTTGAAGAAAGAATTTCTAATAATGTCCTTAATGAAAAATTCCTTATAGTTTTATTTTGTGAAGCCAGCTTGACTCGAGTTGAATCAATAATGATTTGATGGTAAGTCAATTCATAATTTCCCTTCACCATTTATCAGCCATATTATATCATGGGATGACAGTCAAACATATTCACATGAAAGATCAAAGACAACAAAACCTGGAAGTCCTCGAAGGATTATCACAATACGATCAGGCCGCAATGCTCGATAGGGCTGCTTAAACAAGCGAGAAGCATCAACGTAGGCAGGTTTTTCTTTGAAAGACTGCTTCACTGGAAAAGAGGGCCTTCTTTCATCAAAATTTGATGAAGGCTGATGGATGAACGGTGAACCCTGCATCAAAATGGATTTTGTAGTCAAGCTCTGGTTTGTGATCTTTGATGATAGAATATAGGAATCTATGCTAATGCGATTACTAAGAAAAGTGGAGCTTGCTGTCAATGCAAAATCATAACCTGAGAGAAATTCAACAAAATAGGGAAGTGTAAACTCAAATGCAATCATTTGCACAGATGTGAAGGTACAATCAGCACAAAAAAATGTAATACTTAAGCTAAAGATAGACATTTGTTAGCCCAACAACATCACATTAAAATTACCATTTAATAACCTTAAAATCCGATGTTATATTGAAACATATTAATATTTAGAATATGAGAGATTCAGAACATTTAGCCATTCAAATTCAATGAGACAGCTAAAAAAAAAAGTTTGGGGAAGAAGGCATACAGCATATAGGGTTTTATACTAAAGGCAATTAAAAGCTGATGATCTAAAACAACCTATATTGTCTGCAAACCAAGGGCTTCATAAATGCCAAAAAAGAGTTCCCTTAAATTAACATCCCTTTCTCGCTTCTAACCAAAGTTGAGGCCATAAACATCGCACAAGCCAAATACAACAATTGTGTTGAAGAAAAAAATTTCTAAGAATTTTAAAACATCCTTGGTTCCATTGCAGACCTTAGTTATTCATCATCACAAACTTTCCTATCAAAATTCAACAGGAAACTACAGGAAAACCATTCCAAGATAAATTAGTACATCAAAGAATGTGGCAACAAAATAGGAAAAATAATGACTCAGAGATGACTGCTTCTTTAAGAAAAAATACAAAACACGGCACTCCAAGAGATCACTTAAGGCAAAGCATTCTGTTAGGTTGTCCAAATGCACCATATAAAAGCTCTCCTTAGCCTATCAAACAAACAATTGACTGATTAAACATAATAAACCCCAACAACAATCTAGCACAAAATCAATGTTAAGTTTCTTCCTGGTTTCCACGATAGCAGATTTAAGAGGAAAGTTGGCTGCATTCAATCTTAATCTATGATGAAACAGTAGTCTCCCAATGCATATAAATGAAACAGTTGGTTTCCAAAGCATCTAATTAATCAGGCAGAGGCATCCTAATAGCATTTTAGGTCAGAAAGGAAAGCCCATCAAATAAGAGATGCTGGTTACAATTCTTGAATCCCTTGGTATAAAAAATGTTTGTTGGAAGATCATATGGAAAAATTGACAGTAGTAAAGTAAATTGCCCATATATTGGAAAATTCACCCTTCACTGAGTTGAAGATTGTTGATGTGCTAACTGTTGGTTCTATCAGTGAATCGACATAAATCTAACAAACTCTGCAAGTAATTTCATTAACTAAAGGAGCAAACCAAGAAAACTATATTAATCAAAGCACCAGTTAACAATACCTCAATAGCAAACCCTTTGGATGCCTGCACAGGATGATCACTATAGAGCTCTCCCTGGGGCAAAGACTGAGAGCCATATACTGAAAGCAGCCTCTTAGCTGAAGTGTTCACTCGAACAGGGCTTACAACAGAATTCGTTGCTGATACAGAGGATGTTACTTGGAGACTTGATAGAGATGCCTCAGTCTGTATTGGAAAAAGAGGCTGTGCTGGAATAGGAGAATGAACTTGAGACGTATGTCCATGATCTGGTATGGATGTACCCGTCACATGGTTAGCAACGGGAAAAAGAGGCTGTGGTGGAATAGGGGGATAAGCTCGAGAAGTATGCCCTTGCTCTGGCATGGACGTACCCATCACATGGTTTATGTACGCCGCTGCAGGTGTATCGCCTGCTTGTTTACTAGTGTGAGGGCTCAATTGCTCCACAGCAGGATAAGTCGGTAGATCCAAGGGTTTTTGAATTTCACCTGGAATTGGACGCCAGTCGTCTAAGCAATTTCTCATCATCTCACCCTTCTGTTTATAAAACTCATATTTGCTTTCCATGTGATTTTGAGTGGCATGCTCTTGTTGATAAGGAGCCGTGAGATGATCATCGGTATGAAGGTGTGAAGGTTGCTTTGGCAAAAGAGGATAGCAGCTCGGCATAGGATGAGCCTGCTGCTGATCATGAAAGTTTCCAACTCGTAAAGTGCTGTAATCATTCGTAGAATAAGGAGTCTGCTGCTGATCATGGAAGTTTCCAACTCGTGAAGTGTTATCATCATTAGTGGAATAAGAGCCCGGCCTCCACGAATCCTTTCGAAAATACTCCACTGGCAAAGCATCATCAGATCCACCAAACCGAGGTGCCTGCAAATTTCTATCTAGCTGAGCACTTGGCCCGTACGAGTAGCCGCCCTCAATTTGTGAATCAAACGGCCCTCTTCTATCAGATACAAACTCTATCCGTTCAAAATCCCTCCTATCTTCCCTATCCAAGTTAAAGATCGGCTGATTCGGGTATGCTTCGTAACCCTTAGCATGGTGGAAACGACCATCCCGAGGGTAAATCTCAGATTCCGATAACCCATGATTAATTCCACTACTACCGAAATGCTTCTGCAAGACATCCTGACCATCCCCATCCATGCGGTAATCGCTATTATTATTCCAATGACTTACATTATGCACTTGCGTGGTACCTTCCCTCCCATGATCGCGAATCAGATTCAGCCTCCGCTCATCATCCATCGAAAAAGCACGATTTAAAGGTTGGAAGGGAGGGAAAACTCCGACCTCCGCATCTTCCACCCGCATCCTCTTGGAAAAACTCTCCCGATCAACCACCTCTCCACGGATAAAAAGTGGTTGGTGAGACGGCGGCCCTAAAAACGCCGTTCCACTCGATGGGGATGGTATGTAGAAGGGTCGGTCAAAGAGCGGTTGACGGAGATCGGAGGATCGGAAGCGGAAGTTATCGCCGGCGAAGGCGGGAGGCGAAGGGCAAAAGGGGTAGTGGGGAATAGAGCAGGCTGGGCAGAGTTGGCGGTCATCGTGGATCGGCCGGAAGCGCCAATAATCGTCCATGGGAATCAAGATCTAGGGTTTAGGTCGCGATGATCTCTGGTGGTGGTACGTCGAAGCTGCTTCCGTCGTTGTAGACGATTGATCCAGTAGCGGCTGGGCTTTTATCGTGTTTGATGGGGGCCTGAAGCTCGCTAACTAGTTCGATTGGGCTTGGTTGCTATGTTGTTTGGTTCAAGCTTCAAACTAGCATTCATATTTTTTTTTTTTTTTGGGAAATTTTGGGGCCAAAGCCCATATATTTCAAAAGAAAAGAGTTACAAGAGCAAATATAAAGCTAAATGACTAAACCTTGCATAAGGAGACAAACAAAAACCTTATGCAAAGTCTGAAAAAACCACAACTATACCCCCAAATACATTGACAAAAATAAAAGGAAACAACATAAAATTCGCATAACAAAACTTGAACAAGTTCAATAGAACTCTTGTAATAAAAAAAAAACCACGAGCAGCAACGATCCAGGTCCCATCAAAGTTGGCAGATTGAGTACTCATCCAAAAGTGCTTCTGCATCCAGCATCCAGCAAGAGAAAGCCTGAAAAATTAAGAAAGCCAAAAGAAACAAGACAGCAGCAGCAAAAAGATCTCCAAAAAAGCTCCAGCATCCTTATAATCAGGGATCCGGCTTTTATCAACTAAAGAACAGCATGTCCCTGGTTGCCCCGAAGGCCCTCCAAGGGAAAGAAATAACAGAGAGTAGCAATGGAGTATCATCCAAACCAGCAAAAAACAAGAACAGCAGCAACAAAAAAGCACCAACCCAGCGATCAGAAATTATCCAGTAGCTCATTAGCATTTTTCCACCTTGAGACTTTCTCAATAATCAGCCTTTTTATATGATAAAGAAGAGAGGAAGAGCTACGAAACTCATTACCAAATCTCCTGCCATTTCTTTCTCTCCAAAGTTGATAAATGATGCAGCAAATCATTAGGAAATAAAAATTCCTAAAGTGTTGTGAATAAGAGAATTCATTCTCCACCCATTGGCACAATTGCAGAATAGTAGGTCTAAAGAAGAAGTTCTTCGAACCAGTAATAAGAGAATTCAGTATCGAAAAAGAGTATGAACATTCAAAGAAAAGATGATTCACAGTTTCAGGAGCATAATGGCAGAGAGAGCATTTTTCTTGCACATAAATAGATCTTATTTTTAAGGCATCCTGAGTTTTCAAACCCCCAACTAGAGCAAGCCAAACATAAACCGAATGTTTCAAGATGTTTTTGTTGTGCCAAACATAATTATACCAGCTACAATCAGTCAAATGACTGTAGCAATCCAGCAGGAAATCTGAGAATTTAGGCTTGTCACTGTGTTTCCAAAGTAAACACACAGTAGAGTTTTCCTGAATTTCGATTCTACAAATATCAGATTTTATATTCATAGGAATATCATTTGGCAGCACCCAGTTTGCATCAGATATATAATTCTTGAGGAGAGGATAAGAGAAGCTTTCCAGTGTAACACCTCCCCCCAATTCCGCTAGAGAAGAGTTATTACACCAATGATCCCAAAATACAGAAATAGGAGCATTAGGTGTAATAATGAACTTAAAATTTGATTTTGCCAAAACAGCAGTCTTACAGACTGACATCCAAAATTTGCTAGCATCTGAAGATGGAGGACGCCAAGGAGACGTATAATGAGCAGTTAACCAGTCAGATAATGGAGAGTTACAATTATACATCCGGTAAATGACAGAACAGTTAAATGCATGAGTAAGATCACATAAAGAAGGAATGCCCAATCCCCCTTTCAGAAAAGGCTTGCAAACAGTATCCCAGGATATCATATGCAGTTTGCTTAAGCTAGTAATGTCTCCAAAAAAAAGAAATTTTGAGCAAGTTTTCTTAAAAAACTAGCATTCATATATATGATATTTTTTTTAGAAGTCTAATAAATAATTTTCTTTCCATTTTTTTTAATTCTATTGGGCTTGGTTGCTAAGTTGTTTGGTAACTAATAATTTTTAATAATTTAAAGGTCATTTATGATCATATTTTCTTTCCATTTTTTTTAGTTTGATATTATTGGATTCAAATTTGAAAATGGTTACAGCCGATCTTACTGGCATACAAATTATGTGAGGGATAACCTAAATCTATGTAAAAATTGAGAAAAATAGTTGATGGAATATTTATTAAGAAAATGCTCAAGGAGTTCAAAATCTCACTTAGTCAAAACAATGCGAAAAAAAATTCAAGGGCAACAAGATGTGTTATATTAAAAAAAAAAATACATTGACTTAAATGACTTAGTAAAGTTTGCTATAGATATGTGTCGCACTCATGACAGGCTGAAGGGGTCAGTGCTGAATGGCCTTGAATGGTCAAGCTTTGAGGTGAGTTTAGTGCCAAGTAGAGTTAGGAAAAGAGGCTTAGGAGAGTCCATCGGCAAGCACTGAGAAGACGGGTGTAATATCTCGTTTCCTTACTGTTCCTCTCTGATTTGGATTTTCCTCCCAGAATCGGCCAGGACGAAATTTGGATCGTCCAGGCCGATCAGTGCATTGAAAATAGCTGATTTCTGGAGTGCTTTCTGGAATGATTTCTGGACGAAATCGTCCAGGCCGATCGAGGTATCGTCCCGGGACGATTAGTGGATGGCACAAGTCAGTGAGTAGGGGTTTTTATCGCCTATGAATAGTAATTATCGTCCTGAAAAATCGTCCCAGGACGATGGGAATTTGGTCTGATCGTCCAGGACGATCGAGACGATCGGCCGGGCCGATATGAGCATTACTTAAGGAAATGAGCTCGTTTTGAGGAGAGAGAAAATCAAAATTAAAAATCAGATATTTTGTAGAGAGAGAAAGAGAAAGGAAGAAAAGAGAAAAGTTGATTTTCGGAGACCGCGGAGCGCTTTTCGTCCGACGCTGCTGTTGGGAAAAGTGAAGATCTCGTGGTAAGGACTCCGAACCCTGTTTCTGTTTTCAAAGATGTTGTGTTTTGACCGAGATGTGATTTGTTTTGTGTTTTCGTAGTCGACTTTTCGACCTGATTTTGATTTGACAAGACTTTCACCGCACAACTTTTAGTATGTTATAGATATGATTATTGTACACGATTTGACTGTATTCTACGAAGATTTTACCGGTCGGAATTGATTCCACGTGATTTTAATCGAATAGAAAATTATCAGGACCTGATTTGATTTGGATTCTATAGATTGATAGTCTTGTATTGACGTTATTGATATTCTATTGTAATTTGGAAAGATTTGGAAACTGTGTCTTTTTGCAGGATTTTTGTGTAAATTTGACCGACTGCCGTTACGCTGCCCGATTTTCGTACGATTCCTGAATTGTATGAAATTGATAGATTGAACTGATATGCATTGATTATTGATATGATTGCTTTAATATCGACTATTGAATTGCTTATTGATTGAATTGACTATTGATACTGATCGCAAGTGGAACCTGGTTGAACATTGGTAGAAGATTGATTGATACCTGTACAGGATGGTGGGCCGACGGGCTTTCCTTTAAATCATAGATCATGGATCATGGATATAACGATGGGAGTCATAAGGAGATCATAGGCCGACGGGCAATAGAGTGACGACTCTTTTCATAGAACCAATGTATTGATATCTACAACAGCAATATGGATTCTACAACAGCAACATGACCATAGATTGTACTTGTTCAGTATATAGTATTGAATTGCATGTTTACTGTATTGCTTTATAGATTCATTGTTTTATAGATTCCTGCTTTATCGACTTTGATTGGACTTACTAGATCGTACGATTTCATTGATTTCACTGATCGATTTCTGTACATTGACATTGAACATTGATATAGAAATGGATGAATATAGATACTGCATTGATAGCTTGGACATCGTACTACTGCTTATAGATTCATTGATATTGCTGCCTATAGACTTATAGATTTACTGTTGCTTCTTCTATTCTTCACTGTATTGTCTGTTTTATAGATCTATTGTTTCGTATCGCTTTTCTCGATTGATTCCATTGATTAGACCGTATCGTTTTGATTGACGAATATTGATTGATAGAATTGATTTATCGAATTGCCTGCCGCTGCATTGATTGGTTTTATTGATTATTGATTTCCGCTGCATAGACTTATTGACCATTGATTGATTCAGATTGTTAGATTGACATGCATATTGATAGCATTGCCGTGCTTTGATTTCAGTTATAGGTATTAGGTGACCTGCTGGGCTTTGTAAAGCTCATTATATGTTGGTATATATTTTCAGGTCAGGGCTCGGGAGCAGGAGATAGGATTTGATCCAGATCTGCAGGTTTTTAGTTCTTTTGATAGATAGTTGATTCTTTTGTACTCAGGACAGGATAGCTTTTCTACTTGTATTGATAGTGTAGTTCCTGAGTATTGTATATGATGTTTTGAGATATGAATCGACAGTTATATTGAAGTTTTAAATGTTATAGATGTTTGATAGAATGCTTACTGAAGGATTTATAGATAACTCTGGTAAATTGTTGCGAATTGATCGACATTCTTTCCAAGTTAGATTCTGGGGCGTGACAACGGGGTCCTATAACGATTTATTTTGAAGGCCTCATATTACCTCAAGAAGAGAGAGAGAGGCGAGTGATTAGTCATTGTGGGAAAGGAATGATCCAGTTAAGATGGTTATGATAAGATGAGCTGAGGGTCCCTTGAGTAGGTGTTTTCTTATAATTGAGCTTTGTGTGCATAAATGAGAGTACCCACTATGCATGATATCTCATAATCATGGTAATTGTGTCTTGCTTGGCAGGTGTCGAGTAGCTTATTTTGTTAGAAGCTTAAACAACAGCCTCAACAAGGGACGAAGTCTCTCAATAATCCCCGACAAGTAGCACACTTTAATCATTTAGGTGTGTTTTCCTGCACATTCCAAGTGAGTAGTGTAATGACCGCTTATGCAATAGTTAAATTAGGTGTAGTAACTTGATTTGAAACTTGGTAGGAAATTTCACATTTATTTAGTAATTACAAAGATTGTAATTCCAAATTTCTCCCTTAGGGCACTAGTACATTGTAATGTTAGAGTTGCGGTGTTGAGTGCCAAAAGATAACGATGGTGCTTTAGTGTCATGCCACAATATCTAATTTAAAAATAATTATATATTTTATCTTTTAATAATGACAATCAAAACCATCTAATTTCTTTCAATAATAAAATACATCAGAATTAAATATATTGATCAAAACATCAATATACATATGAGTTCATTACCCAAAAATCATATATGAATCATACAAATACAACATACTATTTGCCAACTTTTGAGCTCAAAAGAATAACTAAAAGACAAAATAACATTGAAACATAAAAAATCTAATATATGATCACCCTCACACCCTCGAACCTTTTATCTGACATAAAATCATCAAACCACATATATTGAGATTATAAAGCCCATCTGATCACTAGAATCTTGCTACTTAAATCAAAACACGAAAAAATAATAGTATACATGAAATCATTCAGATCATAACATTAACAATCAATATGATCATGAATTTGTACAAGTGCAAAAATAATAAAATACATGCGATAACAAAAAATCCTATAAGACAATGCAATACAAATATCCAAAATTGTAAGATTGTAAACCATCATTCTTAAATCAAACATCATAGCAGTATCAATCAAACAGTAAGGAAATCGTATAAATCAATACTGCTGAAGTATCTATGAAAACTATCAAAAATCTATGGCAATGCAATATTATCAATGAATCATATAAGGGTACACATGATGTTCAGTAGTTATGTATTAATTTAAAGTAAGTATTTTAATCATATGTTCAATAACAATGATTTGATATTTTTCCAATAAGTATTTTTAGTTCTATATTCAGGCAACTTTAAATAATCAGAGTCGTCATTTTTGCTCGTCGGCACAGTAATCACTCACCATAGTAATCATTCATTATAACTCACAATTAGTAAATCACATAAATCGGTAAATAATATCACTGCAAACTATAGTATTTAAAAGAAAGTTTGTCGTCCCACCAACTTGTACATGTATAAATCAGTCTCCAATCACCTCAGCAATAAAATCAATTATTCTTGTTTTTATTCACATAATATTGCAAAAGTTATAACAACCAGGTATTACTCATTCGCATGCTCGTATTCATTTACAATACTTGCATTAACAATATAATCGTATCAAAATACAAAAAATTATTATACATCTAATTCATATTCAAATCATACAAAATGCAATAATTAATATATTGATCGATGAAAATATAAAATCATTTAGTCATAATGATCAAAATATTCAGTATTATAATAAACCAAAAGTTATGCGATGGAAGTTCATTAAATTAGAACAAAATGCAATAAATACCAATTTAAATAGAGGAATAAACCTGAGAATTAATTTTTTTTTAAACAGAAATAGAATATAAGTCATCTACAGTGATCATAATAATCTTCTGCAGCTGTGAGCCTGAAGATGAAGGAAGGCATGAATCGCGTTATGGGAGGGAATTTTCATGTGTTTTTCACCTTTTAGCGCACTCTATTTAAATTTTCACTCGTTTGATCTCCATCAGATAGGTGTTGTCCAAGCAAAATAAGAATCAGACAATTCTTCTAAAACTCGCCAGTTCAAAGGTTTTCCGGTTCAACTGGGAAAACACCAATTTTTATTTAGTTTTTGTATTAAAAGGTTATAATGAAAGAACCAGGTCGGCCATCGGACCAGTCACTGGTTGAACTGGCCAGTCCGATATGATTTTTAAAACCTTGATCACAATATTGTAGAGCCATTGCTAAAAAATTTTAGATTTTTCAAATAAATCAACTTAAGAACTCTTGGTTGTTACAACTAGTTATGGGCACTGTGGAACCAAGTTCTTTGTTTGTAACTCAAAAAAATTTTAGTGCTCTACCCTAACATCCTCGAAGTTGTCAACTACTCCACCTTGTGCCATTGTTCTCGTGATGCATGTTGAGAGTACAATAAATACACAACTCCCCTTGGCCTATTGGTTGAGAGCTTAGGCTTCCAACTAAGAGGTCCAAGGTTCGAGTCCATGTGTATGCGTTGTGTGTGTGAGTTTGCCTTAAATGGCCTAAATATCCCAAAAAAAAAAAAAAAAGAGTACAATAAATACTGCAAGGCTTAGTTTTAATTTCTAATTGTTGAAAATAATGACTCACTCCAACAATATAAAAATCCTAACGAGAGACTATAAAAAATCTTGATTAAGAGTTTCACATAAAAATTTATAATAGAAGCTATAAAAGCTTTTAATGGAGACTGGTCATTAATATTGATACATCCTCAAAAAATTACCTTGATCGAGCACGAATCTCAAAAAAAATTCAAGATGTAAACTTTCAAAATTAAATTTGGGATCATTCGAACTCTGATTTCAGCAAACTTACAATCAAACTAAAGGTATCGAGAATACGAACCCATCGACACCAAATTCGACTCAATCCGATCCCAAAACAATTTCCAAACGTGATATGCTTATAGTCGAATCAAGTGGTTCGATGAGCCAAATCTAATGAGCCCAAAATCATAAAATTTTGACTTCACTAATACTTTCAAATGTCTAGCGAACGGTCCACAATCAAGGGATCCAACATCGGCCGTTCATCCAAACCACTACCCATTTACCCTTGATCTTCCTCCTATTTACGGGCCATACCACCCTAGAAAATCTATAAATAGACCACTCCTTTCACTTGAAAAGAGACCCTAAGCCTAAGAGAGCAATAGAGAGATCGAAGATCACTCTTTCCCCATAGTTTATGTTTGACTATCATCTGAGGCCCAGATTTCTGTCGGACCACCACCTGAGACCCGAAGCTCTGCCGGACTACCACCCGAGACCCGAACTTCTGCTGGACCACCACCTGACACCCGAACTTCTGCCAGACAACCACCTGATGCCTAACTTCCGCTAGACCACCACCTGAGGCCCTGACTTCTACTAGACCATCACCTGAGGCCCTGACTTCTGCAAGACCACCACCTGATGTCCGAGCTTATGTCGGACCACCACCTGAGGCGCGGAGTTCTCCCGGACCATCACCTGAGGCCCAAACTTCTACCAAACCATCATCTGTGGCTTGAACTTTTGCCGGACCACCACCTGAGGCCTGAAGTTCTGTCGGACCACCACCTGAGGTCCAAAGTTCTGCTGGACCACCACTTGAGGCTCGAAGTTCTGCCGGACCACCACCTGAGGCTCAGACTTCTGCTGGACCACCACCTGAGACCTGGAGTTCTGCCAGGCCACCATCTAAGGCCCGGAGTTTTGTCGGACCACCACATGGGCCTCGGACTTCTGTCGGACCATCACCTGGGGCCCCGAAGTTCTGTTAGACCACCACCTAATGCAAGCGTTCCATCGGGCTACTACATAACATCAGAACTCTATCTGACTACCGCCCGACGCTAAATTTCTGCCAACCACCACAAAACTACCAACTAACACCCAAATTTCTCAATAAGGTCGGACTTCTGTCAGACCACCAAGTGACACCGAACTTTCATCCCTGTTTGTCTATTGATTTCAACCATACGATTAATATTTGTAATCTAATCGTCCCTAGGGATGAGTTAGCCCACTATAATCTACCCAAATACTATTGGAATCATTTTAATTGGGCAATACCACGTGGTTTTTCCCCTTTCCAGGGCTTTCCACATTAAAACTCTTGTGTTCTTTGTATGTAAGTTAGATATCCTTACAACGTTAAGACGCAATATTATAACTTTATCGCCGTATATATTCTAGCCCGCAATAAATATCAACAATATTTTTTTTTAAAGATAAACCTATATAATCTCAACATATAAAGCATCCCATAATTACAAATAAATAAAGAAGAAAATTACATAAGAAGATGGAAGATATAAGCCCTCCTAACAAATTAAAAAAAAAAAAGAAAAACCACCACCAACATCTTATTCTGCATTTCTAACTCTCATCTTCAAAGCATGTAATTGTGTTTTTTTTTTCTTCGAGTAATTCATACAAATAGAGTGGCATTTTGTATGTATTTCATATGACATGCATTCTTTTTCTGCGTCTCCTCTAAAGTTTAATGGACTTCACTGAACCTCATTGAACCACATAAATTTGGAGAAATTATTCCATGCGGAGGCCGAATGCAGCTCTACATCCATAAGCTAATCAGGTGCAGCCACGACAGTGATACCGAGCCACGGTACACACCGAAGAGGTGTCATGAGGTATTCTAGTTGATCTCTAAACGATGTTCGACGTCTGCACAGAATAATTCTCTGGCACTCATTTCAGTTGTTATCCACCATAACAAGCTGTGGCTATGCTCTCACATCTCCATATATGGAGAAATTATTCAATGTGGAGGCCACACGCAGAACGTTATCCGAAGACCAACCATAATGCGCCACGTCAGCAGTACCGAGCCGCGGTATCGAGCAGTACCCAACAACGATACCGAACGAATATGTGATGTAGTACATTCTGATTGATCTCTGAATGACATTTGATGTCCTCACAGAATAATTAACCCCATATCTGAGACAACACTCCGGTAAACTCATGACTGTGTCAATTGAGAATTTTGAGAGTACTTATTTAATTATCATCCGATGATGGTGAGATTAGGAGTGTCATGCAGATATCAGTATTCCAACACCTCATTGATTTAGCACCTATTAATACTCCTGTTTCACTTGATCATCAGATAATCACATAGCTCTAAATGACGTACAAACATGGATTACTCTTTTTTTTTTTTTATCACTCATGAAATCAACAGGAAAAACTTGAGCGGCAGAGTTACTTTCACACAAAAAAAGGTAAATTGTTCCCGCTTGGAAAGCCCGCGGGACAAAGTTATCGTCGTTACCAGTTACCACTGAATAAGAGGGAACTTTTCGTCATTTCACGCTCTGCGTACAGCAGCAGAAGCCACAGAAACTGCAGCACAAGAAGACCACAGATGCTCCCCCTCCCCTTATAGCCCCTTCGAGCCATCCCCAACCCCGAGGAAGCGAGGAGAGGTAGGATAGATACATAGATAGAGAAATAAGCTTTCTTGTTGAAATCTGTGGAAGCCACACTGTTTAATCACTTGCAAAGCTTGGACTTTGTTATACACTTATACTCTGTTTGTCGCTCAAAACTATTCTTCTCCTGAGCGAGCGAGGGATGGGATTGGGTTCTTCCTTCAAAGAGGGATTTTGTCATGCCTCTGTAATCATGGCTACAAGCTTCTTCCGCCATAAGATGTGAAAATGAATAGAAGAGAAGAAGAAGAAGGAGAAGAAGCCATGGCTTTCTGAGCTCGTCTCGGTTTGAGAGCTTTTGAAGGAGAAAAAAAGGGATCTTTTCACCTTTTGGTGGAGCTTAATCTAGAAAAGTTGAAGAGAGTGGAGATGTCGGGGAGAAGAATTCACGGCGGTTCAAATGTTGCTGTTTTGCTGCAGAAAGAAGGGGTGTCCCCTGAGACCATTGAGGCCTTGCTTGGTACGAGCTCTGGTGGATTCCAAGGTAAAGCGTTCATCTTTTCTTTCGGGAGAAAAAGAGCTTCTATGATTGTTGCTTTCTTCAAAATTTTGTCTCCTTGAATGAGCTTTTTGTTAGCTTTCTAACACGTAAGGTTGAAGACAGTGAAGTTTTTTTTTTTCTAAGTTTATCTGAGTTAATCTCAGCGATTTCTGCTAAATTCATCTTCTTTTTGTAATTTGCGAGTTTCTCTTCACAACTAATTCTGCTTTATGGTTCAGCAAGTTCTTTCCTGATCCTTGATTGATGATTCCAGCCGTTGTTATACAGATTTTTTTTAAAGGAGAAGCACTGAAGCGAAAATTATCAGAAATTAGTAGCTTAATGATTTCAAGCGTGAGCTGGTGGTGAGGAACAAAAGCTTTTAATTACTAAGCCACGCCTCGTTTCTCATAAAGATAAAATTTTGCATCAGGCTGTGTTCCCATAAGCATTCTTAATTTGAATATGTCTTATGTTCTTCAATTTGATGGATGATTTTGATTGATTCAGACTTGCATATGGTAAACAGTTGCTCTTATTGCAATCTGTCTCTGATCAAATGTCCCATGAGAAAAATTCAAGACATTAAACTACAAGAAGGTGATTACTGTTAGCTTCTTGTCTCAATAGCTATTTTTGAGGATTTGAGCTCATGTAGCTTGGATCTTCAAAATCCGAGCTCTAGAGAGAGAAAAATATAAGTAGGATACTCACATACTTGACAGCCTATAATCTACCTGAGGACTCTTCCTTAGCATACATATAGCGTCCTAGACTCATTCTACTACTTTCTTGCATTCATCCATAACTTGAGTTTTCCTTTCTTATCTATATCTAGAGTAATCTAATAGTTGCGATCTAATGAATCGTTTGCCACGGCTTTCTTACTGCTTCTTAAAGCAGCTTTTTAGTATATAAATTAAATTTTTTTATTAAAAAGCTGTTTTAAGAAGCAATAATAAAGTCGTCCCAAACGAAACCTTAGACTCAAATATTCATCATCTTTCAAAAATTATGTTATGTGATTGTAGAACCATGTTTAAGGCCTGATTCTTTTATCAACAAGTATGCTGACTTGACAAAAATTTACCTGCAAGCTTTTAGTTGTGATGTGAACCTTTTATGGTTCTGCTTTCTTTCTGGCCTAAAGGTTCTTCCTTGATAATATATGATGATTGTTTCAGCTTCAGGTGCCATGGTGAATTTTGAAGACGTCTGTACAAACGCAGCCAACCAGGCTTACTACCGTCAGCTAGACATGGAACAGGTTGGTGATGAAGAACTAGAGGAGTACCTCCATCAACCAGAGAAGAAAAGGCGGCTTGCTGTCGAACAAGTAAAATTTTTAGAGAAAATATTTGAGCTCGATAACAAGCTTGATCCAGAACGAAAAATACAGCTCGCAAAGGAGCTTGGCCTGCAGCCAAGGCAGGTTGCAATATGGTTTCAGAACCGCCGCGCCCGGTGGAAGACTAAGCAGTTGGAGAAGGATTATGAGGCTCTGAAAGCAAACTACAATTCTCTCAAAGCTGATTATGAGAGCCTCCTCAAGGAGAAAGAGAAGCTGCAATCTGAGGTATAAAAAATTCATCAATAAGCCTTTATTCCTTGTCTATGAGTCATAATGCATTTTCTTGTTTGTTAATCTATATTTGTGCTTATGTTCTTCCTTGCAAACTAAATCCAAATTGGTTTACAGGGTGAGAAGTTGGCTTAGGATATTTTGAGCTGATTTTAACTAGTACATTTCTTTGTTAAAGCTCATTTGGTTGCTTGGAAATAGAAACATATTTTAGAAAATAATTATTTTGTTTTCATTCATTTTGAGTGTGAAAATGAAAATTTGATGAAGATTCGTGATGTTTAAAATCACTATAAGTGCTTAACTCCATCAAATTTAATGATGAATTTAACAAATTTCATTATGTTAAAATATTATTTCCAACTTCAAGAAACGAAATGAGCCCTTGGTTCCAAGACAATTTTCTTTTTGGTAAAGATTGAATCTTTGTTGTTTTGTAAAAAAAATAATTGTTTACAACTACTACCTTGATTGTAATCTTGTAAAAGAGAAATGGATGTCTTGCAACTTGTCAAAATGCCCATGGCTAAGAGCAAAAAAATCTTAAACTTTGTTTATATTTTTGTTTCGATTGAAGAAAAACAAGAAAAGTTGATCCAGTAGAAACAATGATTCCTAGGATTCGTTTGGAACGACTTTCTTACTGATTCTTAAAGCAGATTTCTAGTTCAGAAAGAAAGCTGTCCCAAACAAAGACTTATTCATTTGCAACTGTGTCAAACATGCATCTCTTTTATCATTCCTTCATTGGTTTCCAGTGCAAACATATATGCATAGTGGTTTAATGTTAGGCAATACAATAATAAATCTCTCCAACTTTACTCCCATAGGCAACTCATCTCACAAACAAGCTTCTCCTCAAAGAGAACACCAAAGATTCTATGAAACTGGAAGAATGGGCACCTCCATTACCAAAATCAGAGATAGATTCAACATTCCAAACGACAAACTCCGACATATCACCAATTTTAAGATTAAAACAAGAAGATCTAAGCTCAGTCAATAGCGTCGTCATCGACTCTGAAAGCCCTCATTGCGCCGAACAAGTCGGCCGGTCTACACTTTTGGAACCTGCAGTTTCTTCCAATGTTTTGGAACCAGATCAATCTGATATCTCGCACACTGGGGAAGATGAAGAGGTTAAAGATTGCCATTTTCTAAAGCTTGAAGATAGTTCAAATGACTATGGATTTCCAGCAGATGATCATGCTTTCTTGTTCTGGCCATATTGAAGAGAACTATTGTGTGATTATATGTATGCTTCTGTATTATGTAATGCTTTTCTATGTTATGGTGTGAGGAATATTTAGTGTCCATAAAAGCCATTCAGGCTTCTACAAAGTTCCAAAATGTAGAGTTTGTTTGAGGTTGGTCTTTGTAGTTTGTTATGCTTTTCAACTTTAAGTGGTGCAGAAAGGTTTTGAGCTGCTTCTAATGTTTAAATAAGAAATAATGGTTTATTTCAGTTTGATTAAGGATTTGTTTGTGCAGTTTTTTTACTGTTTGATATTTGAGATCTCAATTATAATTTCATTTTGCTATTACTTTCTCGTTGTTTTCTTGCTTTTTTTTTTTTTTTTAATTTTTGTGGTGAGAAACTGTTTTTATAACCAAAATTGTTAATGTATTGTGAAGTTTAAGATGAATCTTTCTTGGCATAGCTAAAAATAGTGGATAAGGTATTAGAATGCATTCCAAATTTCCTATCGTTGAGTTCTTTCCAAGTATGATAGACTACATCTCAAATAGTAAAGAAGATGTTGGACTTAATGTGTTGTGGTAAATCCATCCGATCATCAATAAAATCTAAAATTTGTTTCGGGTTTTGTCGAAGCAAAAAGGATGTGAAGCAAGGAAGGAGCCTACGCAGCAGGAGAAAGGTAAAGTCGCATTCAAGCATTGGTGGTTAGAGCTTTCCATAGAGTGGTTGCAAAGGGCTTAGGTGGAAGACACCTAAATATTTCTCTTGATAAGTGCATGAGAAGTTTACAAATCATCATTTAAAGCAAGCCAGTCATATACAAAGTAACGTAAAGAATGCTTTTTATGCCACAAATGCTTAGCCCAAATAGAACTATCATCCACACACAACCGATGGATAAAAAAATTAAATTCTAGGAATGGACACCCCATCCCAATCTAAAATCTCAACTTCACTAGAACCAATGGGGATGATAGAGATATAATCTATAATATTCGAAGGTAGTAAGATAGGCAAAATTCAACCACCATTCACTATGTAATAAGAAACAGGGGCTCTAGTGGTAAAAGAGAAAGAAGTATGTAACTCACCAACAAAATTTGAAATAGAAACATCATTCATCCAAGAATAGAAGTACTCACAGTCCTTTTGAATTGTTTTTTTTTCCCCTCACTATAGCTTCATAATCATACATACAAAATGTCACAGTCATCCCAAACTACCGAAGTTCAATTATATCCCGAAATTCCTACTTGTTGAAAACAAAATTATGAGAAATTTTCAATTTTATAATATTCCATTGATTACTTATATATATTGTGACTAATTTTCTATTACTTTAGTTTTTAGACTGCAATAACAATTTCATTTGTCAACTTTATTATTATTATTTTATCATTGTTTTTCAAAAATTTCTATAGAAGGAAGTTATTTTTTACAACTATATTTGCTAATCTATGTTATATATGATAAAGCAGTTCAATCATTCCAAAAGGAATATATTCATAATATTTGCAACAACTTAAAAAAAATGTTAATTTTCATAAAATAGTTCTATAACCACCTTCACAAAACGCTATAGCTGTCTCAAACTGACTCTAAGGCTTCATTTGTGACAGTTTTCTTACTGCTTCGTACTAAAAAGTTGCTTTAAGAAGCACTAAGAAAGTCGTCCCAAACAAAGCTAAGTTTTGTGTTCTCTAATTTTCTGCTTATTATTTGTTTGTCAGGTTTTCATAATCTCATTTATTTAGAGCCAAATATAAATAAAGTCTTATTTAATCATATTAAGCTCAATAGTAGTTTCTACTTATTTTATTTTTATTTTTTATTTGGCTCATCTCTTTGGACACTTAATGGTGAAGTGTGAAGCATTGAAAGGAACCAAAATTTTGTTTAAGTTAACGTGTGAATATGTTCTTATGAGTTTATGATAGGCAGTGCTCTGATTTTTGTCTCTTTGAGCCAACTTGTATTGTGGGTCAGCTTTCACAAGAAGCTTTATGTATTTGTGCAAGACATTAGAAGATTTTGATTTTGATTTTTTATTTAGGTTAAATAAGTGTAATTTATAAATAATTTTTTATTAAATTATGAGAAGCTATAAATTTTGATTTTGCAATAATTTATAAGATTTTGATTTATTTATCCTTTTGCAAAATATAAAATATTATGAATGCCCATAGGAAGGGAGAATCCTACTTGGATTTTTGTCTTTACTAGCACTAGAAGGACAATATTTGACAAGACATAATAGGCTTATTTGCAAATGAGTTGAGTTTAAGTCTTCTTTATTTTGAGATTTATATTGAGTTAATGTGAAACCCTTTAAGTAAAAGAAGTTAAACTCTTAAACTTATATGTACATTTTAGTGTAATTGTTATAACTTTATTATGAAATTTCATAGTCAAGTGTGATTATCTCAGAGAAATTTTGGATGAGTGACCTCCTGAGAAGTTACATCAACAGGACAAAATCGTGAGGTTCTTCAACTAAAGCGGACAATATCTTGATAATTAAGAGTTTCGACAGTTACAAATAATAGCAGAGCAATACATTAGCTGGAAGATGAGAGCTATGTGTCATACAAAACAAAGTGCTATGCCATGACTTAAATCCTGTATAGGACAAAGTACTACATGGTGGGAGTCATCACTTGAACTTGTAGGGGTCTCTTCTAGAATCATATATGTCTAGTAGATGATCATGGGATAAAGATACTAACAAGGACGTCAGTTACTTAAGTGAGGGACATTGTGAAACCCCTTAAGTAAAAGAAACTAAACTCTTAAACATAGAAACATCTTTTTGTGTAATGGTTGAATTTTCATTAAAAAAACTTTATAGTTTAAGTGTGCTCATTCCGAAGAAATCCTTGGATGAGTGACCTCCTAGGAAGTTACACTAACAAAACAAAATCGTGAGGCACTTAGGTCAAAACAGACAATATCTCGATAGTTAAGAATTTTGACTGTTACAATTAAACCCTCTCTATATGGCATGAATATTCTACCATGAAACATCTCTTATTTATGATAAAATAGATAAGGTAATTTCACTTACAAGTGTTATAATAAAATAATATAAACAAGTCAATTTTAGGATATAATTAAAAAAAAAACACTTAGTTGAGATAAAGAAAATAAATAACATTTTTAGATTTTTAAATAATTAATATTTAAATTATTAAATTCGAATGCATTTCAATTCCATTTTATATTATCAATTTAAGCTAGCTCACGAGCAAATAAGCCCAATTAAGGTAGACTCGAACATGCCTCACTTGCTCACCAAACTCGACTAACAAGTTGTCATATATCAAATTAAATCCAAATCAGCTAACGAGTCGACTTGACTCATATACACCACTAACTAATTCTTGCATCTAAATGATTTTTGTTTATCACTTATCCTTTGATTAAATATGACCTATGTTATCTATATATTTCACCTAATTAGAATCATCCATCAATTCAATCAAGCCCCCAACAACCTCTATTTTATTTTATATTATTTATTTTCTTTTACTAAGCCCTTATCTTTCTTTCAATGACTAAGTAAGATGGGATTGTTGATGAACTTCTTTGCTTATATCTTCATCCTCTTTCATGTAAACTCGAGCTATTTTGTAGAGAAATATGCTTGGTCTATGAAAATGTTGTATGTTGGTGATAAATGTTAGAAAAATCTTGCATCAATTAATTGGATTTGGGCCCCACAAAAAAATGATTTTTATAGTTAATTAATAATATATATTTATAAAATACTAAACAATCAAATACAAGATTAGAAATATGAAAACTGTTGCGGGCTAGAATATACGCGGCGATAGAGTTATGATTCTACGTCTTAGCGTTACACGGATATCCAGCTCACACACAAAGAACACAATATTTTTTACGTGGAAAAACCCGGAAAGAGAAAAACCACGGGGCCTAGCCCAGTTGAAGATGATTCCACTAAAATTTGAGGAAAATACAATGGTCTGACTCGTCCTTGAAGACGATCAGATTACAGATATCAACTGAGAATTTTACAAAAGTCTAACGTCACTCCACTGTCAGGTGGTGGTCCAGCAGCACTCCGGTGTCAGGCGGTGGATCGGTAGTGGCACTTTAGTGTCAGGGGATACTTCTGCTTCGGATGGCACTTCGGCGTCTCTTGGTGGTCCGTCGGTGGTGTGGTAGAACTACGGCGGTGTTGCGGCAGTACTCCGGCGGTGGTGCGGCAAGACTATGGCGGTGGTGCAACAGCACTCCGGCGTCCCTTGGTGGTCCGGCGGTGGTGCGGCAGCACTCCGGCGTCTCTTGGTGGTCCGGCGGTGGTGCGGCAGCACTCCGGCGTCTCTTGGTGGTCCGGCGGTGGTGCGGCAGCACTCCGACGGTGGTCGAGGAGGAGCTAGGCGGCAGGAGCTTTCTTCCTTCTCTTCCTTCTTCTCTCTTGGCTTCTCCTCCCTTTCATGAGGAGTGAGGGGTCTATTTATAGATTTTCTAGAGTGGCATAGCTTGTAAATAGGTGTGAGATCAGGGGCAAATAGGGAGTGGCTGAATGGATGGTCGATATTGAATCTCATGATCGTGCACCGTTCGTTGGACATTTGAAGGCCTTAATGATGTCAGAATTCAGTGATCTTGGGCTCGTTAGATTCGTCTCGTCGAGCCGTTTGATTCGAGTACAAGCTCGTTAAAATCAAAGACCGTTTGATAACTCAAATTATGATTTGAATCTTCCAACAGCGCTTCGGGTCCTTGATTTGGATCCATTTGGGCTCGGATTGAGTTGAATTTGGTGTCGTTGGGTTCGTGCTTCCGAGACGCTCAGTTTGACTGTACGTTTACTGAAATCGGAATTCAGATGGTCTCCGATCTAATTTTTGAAGTTTTCAACTTGATTTTGCCTCGAGATTCGTGCTTGATCAAGACTATTTTTGGTGACGTATCAAAAATCATGTTGTATTCTTATCATCCTTACTCATAATAGATAATTATTTGATTTAGAATTGACAACTAGAAAAAAATAATGAAAAATAATTAAATATGAGTATTTATTAAAAAAGAAATAAACCCAACCTAAATCTGGCCTTAATTTGTACATGTATTTGAACATGAAATTTTTTATGTGTCATATTTAAATTAAATTTTATATCGAATATATTATTGATAGCCTTAATTAATAATATAAGAATCTTTTGAACAAGTAAATATTTGATAAATTTTAAATATCAACGAATTTAAAAATAAGAAAAAATCTTAATTAGATGAAAAAATATGACAGAAGGGCGATGGTTGCCGCCTGCCGGAAACAAGTGGTGAGGGTGGTGTTGGGCAACCAAGTGGCAGTGGCTGGCAACGGGGAGTAGCGGGGGTGACAATGAGTGGCAATAGTGGGCAACAAGGGATGTTGGTGGCGGGGAATGGTGGTGACAAGAGAGCTTGCTTGTTGAGTGCCACGGACAACTGGGCAAGTCCTATGAAGTTGAGCATGCTACTAGGTGAGGCCGAGTGCAAGCTCGAGCTCGTGAGTGCGAGTCGACGAATGGATCAAATGAGTTGTGTTAGGGTTCACAGGTTAATCCGAATTCAACCTAGTATTTTAATTGAATTGAAAATTGAAACTCAAATTCGACTCATTTATCAAAAGTGTCGATCCGAATTCAAAATTTTCGAATTTTATTTTCAGATTGTGTTATATATTTACACCCCTGCCTTTGAATAACCCTCAGTCACCCTTACCTTAGATTGAGCCTCGGTGACAAAGTCACTCCGTTAAGGCTATTCCAGTAATATCACTTCCACTTGCACTTTGGAAGGCCGGTAGTTACCATCAAATTACCAAAATATCCTCTTCCACGCCAGAAAGAAATTATAAATAGTCCACGTGTCATCCGATGTGATTAATATTTCTCCACGTGTCAACTTTCCAACGTCACCCAGCCCGCCACGCAAGCAGCCGAGCCGTGACCACGGAACCAAACTGTGGGCCCAGTGCGCCGCTCCACCAGCCACCTCCTTGGACTGTTTTGCAGTGGGCCCATCCAAGTTGTCGTGTAGCGGCCCATCACTTTTTCTCTTGGGCTTACCAAAGGTCGTGGAAGTGGGCCTCTTAGGCCGTCGGCAGACGCGTTGCTGTGAAGTGGGCCTGGAGAGAACAGATTCGCACATGTCGTGGAGTGTAGGTGGGGCATCTACGCACGTGCAACACGTGGGATGGTGGATTGATTAAGCTGTAATTACGCAATTCAAGAGGAATCAACGCTTCCATGGAAATGAATAGCTATATCTAACTTTTCAATAGAACAACTAAAGATTTCTTAATATGGGTCTAATCTAAAACATCTAATTTTCTAAGTTAGTGAAATCATTCTGTGCAGATACGGACGTCATTCAGAGGCGAATCAGAACATATCATGTCACTTTTTTGTAGTATACCACAACTATATTTCATGTGACATGGTGCGTTCTGATTCTATTTCAGACGATCCGGGTTCTGATTCACTTTCAGACAATTTTATGTCCATACAGAATAATTTCTCCATAAATTGGTTATAAGATGGACGCTTTTTAAAATTTTAATAAAATGTATTAAAGTATTATTGTCATAATTGTTCAACAAAATTTACGTTAGCTGCGTACCATTTAACTCAACCATCTTTTTTATGGTTTAGGATTGGAGTGTTGGTAACGATATTATTATAGCTTTGCATTAATATTAAAAGAAAAATTAAATAATTTTTTTTAAAACATTTATCATAAAAATTAGGGTTGTCAAATTTTGTCACGAGTCGGGTTCGAGTTCAACCTGAAATTGACTCGGTGCTTTTCGACTTAACCCGAACACAACCCGTCTTTAAAAATATGTTAGTTTTTCGGACCCAAACCCGACCCGAAAAGTGCTGTAGAGATTGTAGGAGTCATCGGCTGGTCCGGCTCTTTGTTTCTTGCGATTCTTAAGTCAAATCCTGTATATATATACTCCGCACAACAGGATTCCAGGTCAAATCGAGGTCATTTTTGGGTTTCCATGTCAACCCGAACACGACCGGGAATTCAAAATGGGTCGAAATTCAAGACCCAAATCTGACCCGTTTCAAATCCGAGTGACCATAACCAAAAAATTTTGGATGAGATTCAAGCTAGATTTTTAGGTCGTGTCAAATTTTGACATCTTTAATAAAAAATGGGCATATTAGACTATTCTTTTATTTTTTATTCTTTGAAATAATTATTTATGTTAGAAAACATATCTAATCTAATAAATTTTTTTAAAGTATCAAAATACCACATAAAATAATAATAAATAAATAAAAACACAGTCGAATATATATTAAAATAAATTTTAGATAAAAAAATAAATTAGCTTATAGAACTTTGATTACGTATAAAATAATCTGATACGAATTATCTGTCTCTTTCCCCTCTTCAGATCAACCCCTTTTTCTCCTTCTTCTCCGGATCTCTAATGTCCTACGAAATTCCTGCAACTCGCCCTTTGAATCGAAGATGATGAACGCATTCTGAGCCACGGAATTGGGGTGGAAAATGCCGTGGTGGGGAAGAGAAAGGGATGGGATTGAGCAGATTCAGAGTGGCGGTCCGCCATTTGGCCAGATTCGAATCCTCGTTGTTGGGGACTCAGGTAGGTTCGCTTTACTGTAATCTGGGATGTTCTGTGTTTGGTTTTCATGATTGGTGCCTGGTGCGTATTTGATATTACGATATTAGTTGTTCATGTAATTAAATAGATTAGTGCATGTAATGGGCATATGGATCTGTAGTCTGGCAGTGCGAAGGATTTTTGGTGGAATGAATGACTGTTAGATTACCAACCCATTATTTTTATTTTATTTGGATTTTGTTAGAGCAAAATGTAGAAGCTGGAATGTAGAGAAGGCTCAGGGGTTGGATTTGTATTTTGTAGGCATAGAGAAAGAAAAGAATTTGACAATTGTTTTGTTGTTACAGAACACAATGGAGGCTTAAGTTATAGTGAATATGATACAATTCTTTACTCAAAATTAGTAAGGCTGCTCAAAAGCAGTGTCGGATATAGGATTTTGATGGCGGCAAATTCATATTAAATTTGATATTTACAGTTCATTATGTTGTATTAAGTAAGATTATATGAAGGGTATCCGAAAATTCTAAGTGGATGTGATATCCCTGTGGCTGCTGTATGGGAAAACATCAGGGAAGAAAGGGAAAAATAATGAATAAAAAAGAGAAATGAGGGATAACTAGGCAGCTTGAGGATATCTACATCTAAAAAAAATAGAGAGGGAAGACATTTATTTTCATTTTATATTTATTTCTATTAATTGAAAGTATTTTAGAGTCTAAAGGTTTTCGCTTGAGTAGATGAATTCCTGAATATATGGAGTGTAATTTTAGTAGTAATGAATCTAGTGATGGGATTTTGACTTTGGGCGATCAAGCCATTAATAAGAGTACACGTTTTAGATATATTGGATCTATTGTTCAGAGTGATGATGAAATAGATGTGGATATATATCAGTAGAATTCAAGTTTGATTGTTAAAGTGGAGGAATATATCGGGCTTGTTGTGTGGTAGAAAAGTCCCCCTCAAACTTAAGGGAAAATTTTATAAGATGGTGTTGAAACCTGCAATGTTTTATGGTGCCAAATGTTGGCTATTAAAAGACAAACATAATACTAAGTTAAGTGTTCCAGAGATGAGGATGCTCAGTGATGCATGACTACTTAGATGTGATGCTTATGGCTACATTCAGGCATTGCACAACTCATAGATTAGAGTAATTTTGAAATCAAATTACTAGCAATTCTCAACGACGACGAAAACAAATAAAGGGATGCTTTGCGTAGGCTAAATTACATGCTCCGAGCTTTGAACTCTCAAAATAATTAAGAAAATAAAAACAACACAAAATAGTAGTTTTCAAATTAATCCCTAATCTAACAACGAGATTTAGGATGCAAAGAAAGTACGCTCAATTCCTATGAGTTACTAGGCTTAGCACGAGCACTTGGGGGAGACTTTCGTGATTACGATCATACCAATAAGAATTTCGACTTAAAGAAATTAGATGCAAGTGGAAGAGGAAAACCGTCGTTAGGAAGAGGTGGAGATCCTCCACTTGATGCTCTTGAAGTATTCGTCAATGGCTTCCGTCATTCAAGGAGGAACGGTTGAAACTTCTCCCATGGTAGTGAGCATTCTTGAAACTTATCCAAGGTGAGGAGACAAGAAGTTCTCGCCAATGTGCGATGAAGAAACAACTCCAAACCTTGCCAAAAATCTGAAAAGATTTCAGATTTTCTAGTTAAAACCTTAGGGAAGGTTTCAGCTTTTTCCTATGAGAAGAGAGAACTCTTTGGAAGAAAGCTTTAGGCAGAGAATTCAAGAGGACTTAAATGGGAGGGAGAGAGTTTGGGAAAAATGAGAGCATGGGTAAAGGCTTGGGCGGCTGCAGAGAGGAAGTGTTAGGAGAGTTCTTTCCAAAATAAAATTTTGAAATAGGCAAGAAATAAAGAAATTAAAGGCATTGGAAAATTCGGCCACAGAGAAAGAAATAATTTGAATTGTTTCTAACTAGGTTTATGTGGTGATTAGGAAATAAATCCAAATCTTCCCTCCTAGGGGTCGGCGGCATGCATGGTCAAGGTTTGATTTGGTGAGAGTAATTAAAGGCTTCCTAATTTAGGTTTTAAATTAGTAAATATTTAATTTAAATCCTCTTGAATTTAAATTCAAAATTAGATCTAAATCAAATACTTTCCTAAAATAAAAAAGCTAATTTAGGAAATAATTTGAATTCAAATTTGATTGAATTTGAATTTCAAATTAATCCCAATTAGTCCCAACCCAATTAGGAAACAAAATAAAAGAGATAAGGGGATGAGTGGGCCGGCGGCTGTGGCCTTGGCCGGCGGCAAGGAGATGGGGATACTTGGCCGTGGAGTTTGGAAGGGGAGGGGGATCGGGTGAGGTGGTCGGTGGTTTGTGGTGGTGGAGGATGGGGAAGTTTGACGAGGGGACGATGACAAAATTAAGGAAGAAAACCACGAACCCGGCCGTCTCCAAGGTTGGTGGGTGATGCGCCAAATCTCCCTCTCCTAGGGATCTCTCTCCATCAAACACTCAAGCTCTCACGAGAACTCATGCAAGAAGAATATTCATCAATAATCATTCATTCCCCATAATAGAATAAAGTGGGGCCTTAAATAGCCTCCTACAACATGACTCGAAACAAAAGACACAAACGCCCTTTGGGCTTACATACGACAACTCCCATAAGAGGGGTA
Source organism: Dendrobium huoshanense (assembly GCA_016618105.1). NCBI lineage: Eukaryota > Viridiplantae > Streptophyta > Magnoliopsida > Asparagales > Orchidaceae > Dendrobium > Dendrobium huoshanense. The sequence goes on along the minus strand of CM028351.1, from coordinate 2,179,895 downwards.
CTACGGGAAAGAAAACACATAAGCAAATAAATAAAATAAAATAAAATACAACGGCTCACAATGCCACATAAGCAAATGACAAGCTACATGAAAATAAAAATACATCAACGACTCAAAAATATAAAGACTCGATCGTGGCCGTAGATCGGCGGCCGCGTCTCTGATAACTCTCCATGATGATTTGATGTCCCCATCACTCAGGTGGATGAGTGGCTTTTCCCTTAGAGATAAGATACGTAATGAGCATATACGTGAAAAGATTGGAGTAGCTCCAGTGGAAGATAAGATTAGAGAGAGTCACCATAGATGGTTTGGTCACATAAAACGGCGGTCTCCCGATGACCCGATTAAGAAAGTAGAGGTATTAGATTTGACTTATGTTAAAAAAAGTAGAGGTAGACCTCAAAAGACTTGGTTAGAAAATATTAGGAATGATCTTTCTTTATTAGATTTAAATGAGAATTTGACTTTTAATAGGACACAATGAAGAAAATGATTCATGTAGCCGACCACATGTTGTTGGACCAAGGCTTGATGTTGTTGTAATTGAAAGTATTTTATAGACCACAAGGATACACTTCTAACCCAAAACTACCAATTAACCATTAACATAACCAAACTGCTAATTACATTGTTACTACTTGCATTTCGTTGACATTTCAACACCCTTTTAAAACCAACTTTGTTCTCAAGGTCGAGTTGAGAAGTGAGGCAAGAAAAAAATTCTAGTAAGACCCATATAGTATATTCAGATTAATTGTGCAGGTTGTGGCCGACTTTCTAGCTATAACTCTTCATGCCTATCTCCTTTTAATAATGGAAGTGGCAGCCATTTATCTAAGTACAATAATTCAAGCGGATTCTTCTTATGCAATAGCTTTGAATTAAAGTTGCAAAGATAATTTTGATCAATGGACACTTGAGGAACAAAAGTTTTTCTTCGAGAGAGCCAATTGTTAAATTGTGGAGCCTGATTTTTTCCCTACAAAGAAAACACGCTAGTAAAATAAAAGCACCAACTTAATTTAACTATTTATCTACGATGGACTTTCCCAGAGTTTGTTCTTCTTGTATAGGAGATTCCATAAAATTAAATAAGAAAAGGGCTCAACATGATAGGACCAACAAATCTTATCTAGACTTGCATAAAATTCTTGCGAGAAGTCAATTATTGTGATCAAGGCAATCAAGAGAATGTGGGTTACTCAATCTCCCAAAAGGACTAGGTTTCATAAGGTTAATTACACTCGAGGGCACATCTAAGAGCAACTCTCGATAAATAAAATATGCTTTTTATCTTATTTTTGTAAGTTAAAATCAAGGAATATTACAATCCAAAGACTGCTGGTCTAATAGTGCAGCTTATGCTTTAAATAGATCAATTTGTAAGGTAGAAGGTGAATCATTGTGACCAAGCAAGATGACTATCTTTTCACATAGAAAAATTATATAGTGAATCATTGAATCACCACCAAAAATTCAACAAATGAGTATAACGTACTCAAAAGGGTGATGGGTAAATGATAAGAGTCAAGGAAAATGTTGAAGTAATCTAAATCAGAACTTCATGGGTCCATCATCCTTAATTTATCAAACTTGAAATCATATAGCTGAAAAAGGTCATCGACCTAATCCATTTGTGAGATGCTTTGTAAAAAACTATGAATTATATCTGACCCCATGATCTCAAAATTCTTAGACAAATGAATTTTTAAGAGGTGGATATGAAAAGATGTAGGACTTGTAATCTTTAGTGGTATAGAGAATTGCCCACGAAAAAGTGAATGAGGTGATTCAATTATATGCAATCAGAGCAACTCAATCGGACTTACAATTTTATCTGGGCCAAGATTGTCGCTACCTAGTGTACTAGATGATTTCTAAGCATATTAAAAATCCATGTCTAATAAAAGAGTTCCATCCTAGGGAGCATGGTATGCATATTAAAAATCCATGTTTATTTATTGCTTAATTTATCTTTGAAAATTCAATTGTAGTACTTTCCAATGCAAATTTGGTGAGACTTTCATAGCCACAACATTTTTTCTATCAGAAAAGAAGGGATAAAATTGTTTGTCATTTCAAGGAAATTGTTTTTACTTTTTGTTCATGCGCTTTTCTGGTTAGATCTCTGCCATCCATTTTAATTATTTTACTTCAATGAAACCTGGCAAAATGTATTGAAAGCTCTATTGAGTAAATTGGCTCTTCAAATTGCATTTCATGTGCTTATCAAGGCTTTTAATGTTATTAACATAATCAGAATGGCGGTTTTTTTTTCTGTAATTAGCTTAGATATCTTTTATCCATTTTGTCAAAACAGCCTATCATGTATAAACTTCCACAGTTTTGAAATTGTTTTTTCTTATCTTCATTTATTTACAGGCGTGGAAAAACCTCTCTTGTGCATCTAATTCTTAAAGGTTGTTCAATTGCTCATCCGCATCCAACAGTTGGCTGTGCAGTTGGTGTAAAGGTAAACAAAATCCTTCTTTTTTATCGAAAGTAACAATGCTCAAATACATAACATCCAAAGTGAAAATTTCACATGTTTCCAGCATATTAGCTATGGAAGTGCAAGCATGTCATCTAACAACTTAAAAGGGGATGGGGAGAATGACTTCTTTGTGAGCTTTGGGATATCTCTGGACATGATCGGTACAAAGACTTCCGACACCTTTTTTATACCCAAATCAATGGTGAGGACTGAAGAATGTCATCATCTTTTTTTCTTCTGAACTTTTATTTATCTTCAAGTTCTCCTGATTTTTGTGACAATCAGGGCAGTTGCTATTAGCATGGTGAGCATCATATTTGAATTAGTTATACTATAGTGATGTTGGTGTTATCTGTGGATAGAAAATCAGTTTCCAAGAAAAGTACAAGCTCCCATTTTCTTTATCTTATGGTGTGAATACTGGCACGTAAAGGATGCAAGCTTATTGGAGCCATACGGAGAATGGCAAAACTGTTATTTCGAGCATGATCATAGTTAACATTATTGGCGTACATCCAGTAGAATTAAGCAATATATGGGTTCTGCAACTCAGAAGTATTGTGTTGTAAGCAACTTTGGTGTCAGAGGCAAAAAAACAAGATTATTGCTTCATATGTTAAAGATAGGATGGATGGAATGTGAACCAGGCCATTTATGCTTCATCATTTTAAGACTCCACTGTTTCTGGATCAGAATGTAGGCTTTAGAAATGATATTAAAAGTTGCGACAAAAGTTGGAGAGACCTACATGGTTGACATTTTTCTTCAGCTTTTGAACATCCAGCTTGATAGTCTTGTCATGTTCTCGATATGAAAAGCCAATTACTTAAAACTTTTTTTTTTTTTTTTGTTTCTTAAGGCTCGTGTGGTTGCTTGTAGTTAGAAAAAATTCTTTGCAAAGCAATGATTTTGTTTTCACTCATTTTGAGTGTAAAAATGAAATCAACACCTATAAGGGAGTTTTGACGCATACAGATAGTCAAATGATGGTCTTACAAAACATCATTGTTTTTTAACATGTATTTCAGCTTAAAGTAACAAAATGAGACCTAATACAAAATTAGTACGCATCTTTATATAGTTATGATTGTTGCTGTTATTGCTTCTAGCATATCATTTTGCTTTTGAGCAGTAACCTTGGCAAGTAAAAACCGACTTCTTGGACATATACTTAGTTTTTTTTTTTTAATTACTTTTTGAGGGGTCTTTCAGTGGAATCTGATAAAAAATAGTAATGGTTACTTATTTCTTTGGAAGCATTGTTTAATCTGTACTTACCATGCTTGATTCTTCATGAGAATTACCTAAAGAAGTCCTTGCACTAGGTGTTATATTTGTCCATGATCTCTCTCAAAGGAGGACGAAGGCTAGCTTGCAGAACTGGGCTGCAGAGATTGCATCAACTGGACATTTTCAGTTCCTCTTGGATCTGGTGGTCCTGGAGGCCTACCTGTTCCTTATCTTATTATTGCCAACAAAACTGACATATCTTCAAATCAACGCCATGCAAGCAGTGGCAATCTAGTTGATGTTGCTCGAATGTGGGTTGAGAAGCAAGGCCTTCTTCCATCTAGTGAGGAACTTCCATTGATAGATAGCTTTCCTGGCAGCTCAAGCCTTCTTGCGGAAGACTTCTGATAAACATACAAATTGTTTTCTTTTGCTGCTGTCAATAACAAGTTCATATACCCTAACCAACGCTCTGTGAAGCTTATTTGTTTTTCTTATCGCTTATATCTAAGAAGGGTGAGTTTTTCATTGTTTGAGCATTTATCAGTAAGTTATAATTTTGTTCTCTAATTCACGTTTGCATTTGCAGAGAACTTGTTTTGAAACAAATCATGGTATTTGTGGATTAAAAAACATATAGACAAACACAGTAAAATGTTGGGAATGCATGTGCTTGTGAATGCTTCTTTGTTAGTTATTCTATTAGGTAGTTGCATTTAGTTTTTCTCATAATTTCATTGAGCCCCGTCACAA